>JAWWES010000169.1:27559157-27574214 GCA_035583135.1 Lophotriccus pileatus
GTTGTGTGCAGCAAAAAAATTATAGGTCTCCCTGGCTGAAACTCACAGTCCAATGAATGAAAATCAGGAGCACAGTAGAACATCATTTTAAACCAGGTCTTTGTTGGTGTTAACAGCACTAACCCTTAGCGTGGGCTTGCATGTTCTACTGAAGAATTTCTGTGCTTTGGTCAGGCTTATTAACAACACTTTGGTTTGCTTGATAACTGATTGCAAAACTGAGGTATGGAGTAAGTAAGGATTGTGTTGATGGTCAAGAAATCAGTCAGAAACATGATTAAGAACCAATATCTGGGCTACAGAAGGAGACTTCTGAGCCTAGTCCTGCAATTTGTTAATTCATATTGGAAAGATTGTCTTGCACAAGTTCCAGTACATTTGTCAGTATTTTCTTGTTGTTGTTACTCTGAAACCCCAGTTTTCAGGTGACATTAACTTGTGAAGAATTATAAAGAAAAGAAATAAGTGAAAAAAATTCATTTCAAATCTGGTAACTAATATTTTAATGCACAGAAATTTGGGAAAGTCTTCCCTTTCATGAGGATAACTTCCACTGTCTGTAGTGCTGATGGAAGTACTGGACCCAGGTTCCTACCTGTGCTATGACTTCTCTTTGTGACAGTTCAACTGGTTGAGGGACTATATTTTTAAAGAACCAGACTTAAATAAGCCAGTGGCTGTTTTAACTTGAATTAATTTGCAAAATCTATCATGTGGTCAGAAACTCTTGACACCAGCACAGCCTTTTAGGAAGGAATGGCAACTTAAGGAACTACTTTTAAGTTACTTTGTCCCTGCACATGATGGCCACCTTTGAAAGGCAGCCTGGCAGGTTGTTACTTGAACCAGGACTAAGGAAGCAATATAGGGATCCCAGTGTCACTGAAATTTTCAGAGTGAAACAACCAGGATGAGTCTAAGGTCAACTGCTTTTGTAAATATATTCTATAATTTCAGTTTTCTTCTACAGTATTTGCAAAACAAATATTTGTGGGAGGTGGTGCACAAGTAGCTTGCTGCAGTTGTACACTCTATTTTATATTTACTTTACAGAGCCCTGCATTAGAAGCTTTAGATTCTTCCAAGAGCAAAAAACAAATTGAAGAAAGAGAGTTAAATATAGTGAGAAATATGGAGGGGGAAAGAGAGGGGATGGCAGAGGGACAGAACCCCCAGGGAATGTTAAGTGCACATGTAAGAATAGAACATATGATCCTTCTTTATTATTGTCCATTTAAAATTACAATGTGTTCCACTTAAACTAGACATGCTAATAAAATAAGAAGAGTCATTTATAGTGGACAAATTCCAAAGACCAAAGCTGTGTCCTCATTTAAATTCTGCTCTTTTGTAAGGGCACCCTACTGACATAATTCTCTATTGTTTCTGCCATTATCGCTTGCTTAATGCAGTACATAGTGTCGGGAAATTCCTGTCTGGCACTTACAAGGTGTTTCTAAAAGGGGGAACAAAAGAGTCAAGAGCACATAGGGAGCAGGAAGAAGCTGCGAGGGGAAGTGGCAGCAGAGGGAGGAATTCGAGATAGTAGCCGGGGCTGGGGCAGACAGACCGGGGGAAGAGGAACAAGAACAGAGCGCAGGCAGAACCTCTCTGCATTCCCTCTACAATCCCAACTAGTACAGGCAAATCTCTTAACAGACTTGGGAAGCAGCTCAAGGATGGTGAAAATGCAAGATTTCTGAGTATGATGTGGAGAGCCCTTTGGCTGGAAGGGTGCAGGATGGAGCAGGAGAATCTGCTGGGAAAGAGGAGACTATGCCCCTGGGAAACCGGGGTTGGAAAGCTTAGTCCAGAGAGTTTGACGGGGGTTTGATGCTGAGGATTTGTGGTGGTCAGTGAATGGGGAAAGAGTTGGTGTCAAGGCCGTCCACTTCTTTTGGTACACTGGGTATGAGGGGCAAGGCATCCTCGCTTGCACTAGTCTGAACATAAGATTACTCTGTACCATCATTTGCTAATAACAATGTTGTTTTCTGTCATATAATTAGAAAATGCATCTTGCTTTGCCTCCAAGCACTGTCACCTTATTGCATTTGCACATTTTTCATAATATTTCAAGCAAACTGACCAGATAACATTAATGAATATATTAGATAGGCAGGCACTTTTAAGGAAAAATAATAAACATACTTGTATATTAAAAAGTTAATTCAGTCTGGAGCCAAACAGGTAATTTTCCCTTCAGCATTTTTTCACTCAGCTAAGACAGGTTGGACTAGGAGTGCAGTCACCCTGTCTACAGCGCTTGGCTTGGCTTGCATACCAGGGGCGAATTTTCTTCAGAGACAGACAGCAAGATGATCTGATTGGCCTCAGTCCAGGGCATGCTCACAAAGGGCCTTTTGATGGAGGGCTCCTTGGTAAGCCCTGTACCAAAAGCTGCCTGCCACCCTCCTTTCAAAGATACCCATTTACAGTAATTCGGGGAGGGGGAGAGGGGAAATAAATAAAGAAAAGTGAGAGAGAGGGGTTGCCGCAAGAATAATTACGTTACTGGGCTCGGAGGGGGTAGGGAAGAGGAGGGGGGGGAGTTATTAAGTAAACTGCTGGATGTTGAAGTAGCTGTTTGGCAACAATGCAAGAACATAAGGCATTTGCAATTAAGCTCATTAAAGCTTCATCATTTTGCTTATCAATCTTTTCTGAAAAGGGTGGGGTGAAGCGCCATATATTAAAACATGGCTGCTTTTATAGATAAGGAGTCATCACTGCTTGTTTGACTTTCTGAGCTAACCTGTAGTACCCAGCCTGTGATGGCACATGCGATTAGCTGATTTAACTCCCTCTTGTACACGGGCAGGTGATTTATAGGAGTTTGTTGTTGTGTCCCTGCACTCCACTGCTGCAGCATCCAGTCCTGGCAACTGCTCCTCCTCGCCTTTATCTCATTTGGTATCCGGATGTAGTCTCCTGCCTATCTGTCAATTTTGTTCCCATTTGTTCTCATGACAGCAGGTTTGGGAGAGTATTTACCAAAGCCTCCACACCTTGGAATAAGGGGAAGGTGAACTAGATTATCAGAGCCATTGATTCCTTAGTCAGTGGGGGAATGTCCTCTGACTATCCCATGCTAATGGTAAGCTTTGAGTTTCAATGGAAATCACAGCAACTTGAAGACACATTAGTGGGCAGAACTGATCTGAGCCGTTCTGGATCCTCGGCCTGCCTGAACTATTAACAGGGCCTCTTCTGGCCAAGGGAAGTGAAGTGAATGAGTCAACTGGCAAAGCCATCAGAACCAATAGTCTTGGTGTGAAAACCTTGCAGTAAGAGCAGCAGCAGCTCTGCTTTGTGCTTTGGAGCTGCTTCCCAGGGTACAAACAGTGAGATCTGTGAAGCTCTCAGGTCTGTCCTTCCTCTGGTGATGTAAAAGTCATTATATGTGGCTGCAGTTTATTGCAGGTAGTAGGTGCATAAAGACAATATTTCAGATATAGATACCTCTCATAATCCAAGAGCTTCAGAGCACTGTAAATCTGGACTAAGCCTTGCAGCATCCCTTTGCGGGAGGTAAGCCTTGCTTTCATTTTCCATATGGAAAAGTTCTGGAACAGAGGAAACCCCAAGAGGCACTCTGGGTGTCTGGGACAGGCCTGAACTCAGAAATCCCAATTTTCACAAGTCCAGTTTCTCCAGTATGGCCTTGACCATGCAGCTCCATGATTTTCTTTGTATTTAGATTGACTGCAACTATATAGATCTTCAGAATTTGCTTGCAAAAATTATCAATCTTTTCTTGCTTTGTTTGTGTCTGGTAGCAAATCTTTTCCATTTGTCATATTTAATGGTGGAGAGGTGGGATCTTGTTTAGGAGTGGCGCTTTCTGTAATTAGGGTTTTTTTAATTATTTTTCTACTGTCTACACAATATCTTGTCTGTATAGTGTTAAAATTCATTTTAACTTTGAAAGAAAAGGAAGGAAGATTAAAAAAAAGAAAAAGCTGAGGGAAATACTGATATAAAGAGGGGTGTGGAAGGAGTAGCACCACTAATACAAACATATAGGTCGTATTGCCTTGTGGGAATGGAAGCCAGCTTGAACTTTAATTCTTGGTTTGATCAAGGTAGTGTAAAACCAAACTCCAGAGGATTTCCAATGGAGAAACTGGATTTATATTTTACATATGAGCTGTAGTTGAAGCCAAGTGTTCATTCCACTCAAGTTGTGTAGGTGGATTACTTTACTTCCAGCCTTGAAGTATCATGTTTTTAGCTGCTAATAAACTTAATAAAATCCATTTCTTATTTCCCCTGGTGTACTGTGTTCATGAGCCTTGATGTACCACAAGAGCAATGCTGTCCAGAAAATTCATTTATCAAGAAACAGACAAAAAATGTGTATGAATAAGTCAAGAAGAAAAAGAATATATGTACCACTCTTTCAGTGGCATTTCTCTTACCATTACTTCCTCATTTATCCTAACTTACCACTGGACCGAGGAGTAGAAAAAAACTTAATAAATTGTCACATCATCAGCCTAGCAAAGAATCTAGCGAAGAACTGAGATATGTACAGCTTGTTGTTGGGGTTTTTTGTGGGTTTTGTTGTTGTTGTTGTTTTCTTTTGGTTTTTTTCAAATGCTCATTTCCGGAGTAAAAATATCTTTCCATACCAACAAGCTTCCCGCTTTGGTTTAGCTCCCAGAATTAGACCTGTCATTTCACACAATGTGTGATCAGTCTAAGGAGTTCATTGGCACTGGAGTTCACTGGAGCCAAGCATTTACAAATCTGAATGAGGGATTAGACGTTTATGTAGATGACAAAAATATCTAGCATTATTGTAGCTAATACAAACAAAGAGAGCACTGGGAAGGAGATAAAACCTCATTCTTGAAAGGTTTAAGATAATGTCTAATGTACAGAATTGGGGTGAGACTTCCTGGGGGTCTTCCTTCCGGGAGGAGGTAGACTGTTACATGGTACCCTTGAACTTCAATTTGATGTGTTCAATCTTGGATACTGAGTTAGAAGAGTGAGAGATTCTACACAGCAATAACTGTCTTTCTAATCGGCACACATTTTCTGATGTCCCACAGTTAGATAGGTGAGATAATCCAAATAGAGGCCTTTAGCCCACAGTTTGAAATTGAGTCACTGGCCAACAAGAGATGCCAAGTGAACTCAGACATCAGTGAGGGTGCCCAATGTAATGAGTTAAATGTTGTCTTCCAGGCTTGGAGGTACAGAGTTGAATGCAAGCTCTACTGCAGGCAAAGTCACTTCTTTCAGCCCCTTCATGTTGCAATGACACGTCACCCCTTTCTTTCAAAATGTGACCCTGGGACATTGCTGCAGCACAATGAATTAATCACTTTACCTAGTGGATTTATTGGGGGGAGCAGGGAGAGGAAATAGTCTTTAGAAAGATTTAGGGTAAACAAAAATGTAAAAAAGAGTGAGAAACAAACTGCGTTATGGTAACAAGGAGTGGGAACCAGACAAGGAAGGAAAACAGAGGGGGATAAGAGGCCTTAGGTACAGAGGAATAAGTAATATCTTAGGTAGAAAACAGAGGGGAAAGGCAGGGTTGAACATATAAACAAAGGGTTTAAGAGAAAAAGCAATATGACTTTTGGAGCTTTTTAGTGCACATCTGACCCAAATCATCTGTCCTTTCAGAGTCAGCCCATCACCTCCCTTCTTTAGACTTTATTTTTCTTTGGCAATCTGTAATCCTTACTCTAAAGAGCTCCTGACTTGGTGGACATGTGTTGTGTTAGTAAATGCTGCTATTGAAGTCAGCAGACTTGTTAAAACTTGTGCTTTTGCTGCAGCAAATGGGGTTTGTGGTGAGCAGAGAGTGCAAGCCCGGTCATTCCTCCTGGTGTGTGTGCAGCGTGGAAGAGGTTGAGGGAGAGGGGGAAGGGCCAGGCAGCTTGACAGCAGTTTTCCCACCTCTCTGTTGGCCATACCAGAGGGTTTGTCATGGAATCTCTTTGTAGGGGGAGCGAGGGTTATCAAGAGCATGAAGTTTGTCTTTTCGGCAAACAAAAATTGCCATTGAAAATTCTTTTCAGAACTTAGCATACAACCCCAGGCAATATTTCTTCTGCACAAACCACAAACAAACCCGTGTATGTGCATTTAAGAAAGGACTCAGACTCATCTGAACAGGTCACAGAGAACTGTAGGGTTGCAGGGAGGGCTTAAGCCACTGGCAGTGGGGTCTGATGTCTTTGGTCAGTCATCCCTTGCGGCCCTTGCTTCCTTCAGTGCTGACTGTTTCTGTCCACTTCAGTAAAAGGTAGAGGAAGGGGGAAAATGGAAGTGGACCGTGTCACATTTAGAGTTTATCTGCTCTCTTTTGCAAATATTTTCACAGAGAAAATGAAGTTTCTTCTAAAGATTAAATCCACATGCAAGTAACTGGTGCGTGTAAAGTGATGGACCCTAGCAATGTATTTGCAGAAGACAAGCATTTACCAACTTCTTGCTAGTACAGGGAGTTTGTTTCACACTGAAAAAAAATCTGTTGGCTTTTAAGATGTTTCTCTTTTCAGTTTCCCCTTTTCCTGCTCTCCACTGTATCACTGACATGTATTCCTTAGAATAATATTTCATTTGAGAAGAGTAAAACCCTAGTCAGGTTTTTGCACATCATTTTCTTGAGTTTTGTGTAGATGTTATTTGGACCAGAAAAAGTCAAACTGCCATCACTCTGTGCTCTGATTAGTGTGTGCATGAAGGAGAGAAAGAGAAAATGGAACCTGCTCTTCAGTGTGGAGGAAAACTAAGATCCAGCATTGCTGGAGAATCTAACACAGAGCTTTTAAATTGAGCTTTTGCATCTATTTCTTTCTCCCTGAAGAATCTGTTGGCCTGAAGTTGTGTAACTCTCTAATGAAGTCGTTGTGGGGGTCTTTGCTCTCCTGGAAAATGTAAGACTAGAAAATTGCAGTGCAAAGCTCATGTTTGCTGAAGTGATCAACCTTAAATGGTGTGTGGGTTATCTCAGAGTATAATCAGCATAGCTGATTTGAATAGAGCTGTCTTCAAAATAGAGATCTGCTGGTAAGATTTGTTTTCATTTAGGTCTTACTTTCAGCAATAGGATTAGCCTAAGGTCTATATATCTACAGGCTCTTGTATAAACAAGCAGCTTAAACAAAACTACCATTATTATACTGATTTAGGGAGAGAGAAAAGCCTTGTTTGGTTTATTGAGTTAAGATCATATGTGTGACAAATAAAGCCTTCCTTTAAATGTAAGTTTTGTCCCATTGAATATAGTAAGTTTCTTGAGCAAAAAAAATTTACAAAGGCCAATATTATTCTTAATGCCAATGCAATTTGTCACCTCTAGGTTTTAATCCCATAGGCTGGTGAAATACATGCTATTTCATCCAGTTGAGCAGCAAGAGAGCGGATATCACCATATTTATCACCATCAGGGTGATATAATCAATTTTCTTCTTTCTATAAGAACTGCCCTTACACTTCCTTTTTCTACCTTTTACTCAATGGCCTTACTAAACTCTTTTCAATGCTGAATTATTGCAGCCATGGATAATGTTGTATTCTGTGCTGCTTCACCCACAAGGAACTTCAATAGTGTTGTCATTCCTTTGTCTTTCTTGTTTTATTCAGCACATCAAGTTTTATGTACTATTTTAAAGTGTCTTGTAAACAAAATAGGATGTGAAAGTTCTGAGCTCAGTTAGCAACTTAAGGCCTAATGAGGGGTGGCTAATCATTTATGGTATGGATGCCATGTGTCTTATTTCATACAACAGCAGGCAGGGCATGCACATTTCCCCGAACCCCCATCACAGGAGATGCTGTGACCAGTCACACTGCATGCAGTGCTCCCCATGCAGCTGTGAGCTTTAAATTCCTTTGTGGCCAAAGAAGGAATGAAAAGCAAGGTGGGAAAGTGCTCTGAACAGAACTGATCTGAAAATGTGGGGTGGTTTAACATATATGCTGCTCAGATGATGAACATGAAATGGGGAAAAAGACTGGGGAACTATTTCAAATTGGCACACAAAACAATTAACTTAAACTGCTTGTTAAACGAATGTGAATGAACTCTTGTCTCCTTTTTAGTTCAGTCATGCCAGGTCAGGTCTTAAGGCCCACAGAGCTTCACCTTTGCAGAATTCCTGCAAGTGTGTGAAGCTGGTGGTTGGGCACATGGATTTCCAAGCGCACAGGTCAGCTCAGCAGTTCAGGAGGACCTCTGGCAACGTGGTCCTCTGGATAAAAGCAATCCCATCATCAGTGATCATCCTGTCTGTTACCATAAGTGCCTTTTAAAATATTTGAAATGTTTATGGATGATCCCTAAAATACTACACCAGCAAGACAGCAATGTATTGAAACTGTCAACAGCTGGATCACTGGCTAGAAATGTTGCATTTGTTCATTCTGTCTGTTTGCTGTTGGTAGTTGCAGCTGAAGAGCTGCAGCGGACTTGCTGGTGTCACCTAGCTGAAAGTACATTTCACCTTCACCACAGAACTTGATTGCAGGTTGCAAATATTATTTAAATGGAAATTATTTCCTTATAAGAAGTCTCACAGAAGTATTGGGGTTTTTTTTCAGGCTGACTTTTTAATATTTATTTTGTATTGTTCTTGCTTTTATCCTTAATTTCAGGCTAAATTGGATCTGTCAGTGTCCCTTTAAATTTATTCCACACTGACTAATTTATTTTAGCTAACTTGTTTGAGGACAAGTGTGGAATACTTACAGTGCAGAAGAGAAAATTCAGATCAATCTCAGTCTGCTGAGAAAATTAATCAATTGGCAAGTTACATCTAGCTTAATTCTGTCTTTTAAAGCAGGCATTGAGTTTCTTTTCCTATGTTACACAGGGACAGGAAGGTAAAGCACTCTCCATTGGTAGAGGACTAATTCACTTGTCCTGTGCTCTGTATTGAGGCCATTAAGGCATTGCACTCAGAAAGCAGCTGCTTTATGTGTGTGTGCCAGTGTCTCATTTTCCACATATGTAACAGATCAAAACATTTAGATTGGGTTGATCCAGTCCATCATGGCGAAAAGATTTTGAAGCGACACAAGTAAATAAGAGCCTTCCTTGGCGGGAGGACGCCTTTGCCCTGATCCTGAGGAGCTATTGGTGGGCGCCACCCCAATTAAAGCAGACTGGGCCATACCAGCTTTGCACGGATTCTTTTCCAAAGCCAATTAGCTGCGGGACATTTGATAGAAAGGAACAAATCGCTGAAAACTCAGCCCCGCACAATGTTATCATTTATGTTCAGTGCTAGTCTAGTGCTCAAGAGTGTTTCTTTTTGTTATGCCTCTGTAGACCTGCTGGAAAGAAAAAATGTTTCCTGCTTCTTGTTTGGCCTATATATTCTAGAGCTACATTGTTCAGTGTTATCACCTTAAGAAGCAGTTAAGATTAAAGTGAGATAGCACACATTTGAATTTAGAAAAGCAGCCAGAGAAGCTGTACAACTTTTATGGTCTTCATCCAAAGTGCATTTAAGTGTGTGACTGGTTTTCAGAAAATTGAATTAAAATGTAGTTTTTCAGCTGTTCTGTATTTCCATTTATACTCTTCATCCTCTAAATCTGTGCCATCGTATGGCTGTCTACTGCTGGCCAGTGTTCCTGGGCCAGCCCTCAAGAATATGGAAATCAGAGAACTAAAAAGAAGAAGAGGATGCTTTGGCAAGCTGAAGTTTATTGGTTATGGATAGTTGGCTATCTCTGTGGTACCCTTTGGGATTATAACCTGCCAAAATCCAGAACTCCATTTCAGAGGGGATTATTTCAAGGAGCAGAAGCAATTGCAGAGTAGTGTAGCAGGCAGTGCTGTGAAGTGATGCAATTTTTTGGAAGTTCTGCCTTGCTGTGGCTGTATGCCTGGGAATTACTGTACTTTTTCATGTACAAGTGAAGAAATCTCAGTACTCAGAGAAAAATACTGTTGTTTGATTACTAATACTGTGCTTAAAAATAAGACCGTCAAATTAGTTTATGAAGAGAGGAGAGGGATTTGCATGCAGTGCAATGAACAGGGAAGGAAGAGAGACAAGAGGAAAAAAAACATTTCAGATTTTTAGCCTATGCTTGATCCAAACCTCTTCTAAAAAAATATTATTTTTTTTTTTTCTTCCTGGGATTACCAAAAGTTACTGGTCTTATGAAAAGATTTAAATAGGTATTTTAATTGCACCCAAATTGTAAAGCTGTTTCATGCACTGTGGGTTTCACTCTAGAAAGTTCCTGGTGGAGGACAGGCAGCCAGGGAAACTCTGTGGCCTGAATAAATGGGCTTAGGACAGGCACAGCTCAGCTGTGCCAGCTGTGTGCAGAGCTGGCTGGAGTGAGGCTAAGGGGGCCTTGGAGCAGTGAAGAAAAAGCAAACAAGCTAGATAGTGCAGTGAAGCTGATAATTAATATTTCTGAAGATGTTAGGAAATGAGAAGTTCAGAATCCTTTGGTGTCTCTGTAGTTGTATTCTTCTGTATTGGTCAGATGCAGAATATGGGCAAGAACTTAATGAAATTCTGCATTGCTGTGCTCATAAACAGCTATTTCTCCTTCTACAGTCCCTCTTCTATGAGTTTCTTAAGATTGGCTAATGAGATTCACTTTTATCTCAGGATCTTTAACGACTCCCAAAAGACCAGCAGCTTAGTTTTAAATCTCATCAGCAAAGCAGAGAGGCTTCCAGCAGCACAGTGCTTCCTGACAGCATGGTGGAGCTTGCTGCAAAACTGGCTCAGGAAGAAAAAGGATGCCAGCACTAGATCCAACACTCTTGCTTTTGGCAGGTCCTGGATGTTCAGTCTCTCTCTCTCTCTGTCTTTCCAGTGAGCTATGCCAGAGTTGCGTTGCTGTGTGTTGTGTGCTGCCATCCAGCCCAGGTCCTACTAACAGGTCAAGAGTTGGAGTAAATGCTAAGGTTTCAACTCTACTGTCATTTTTGCACATACAAAATGAAGGTGTAGGAGTTTAGGTATCATATTTGAAATAGTTGCTTGAAAATATATATATAATTGCCTCTGCTCATTATAAAAAATGAATCAGCATTTCACAGTGACTGACTGACTGACTCTTCAGAAAGTTAGTGAGTAAAAACAGTCACATGACACAAGAAATCACAAGGGTGACCCAGGACCCAGAAACTGTACAGGGTTTTTTACCTAAACACAGAGTAACTTCACTCTGCTAACAGGGTGCCAGACAATGACATATGGTCACCTCCAATAGTACATTGCCAGGAGGGGAGCTGTAAGGCCCCAGGCGCTTCCCTGGTGGGTTCAAATCAATTTCAGTGAATTCGGAATCCTAAATTTTCAGATATGAACAGTGCTTTTAACGATACAGTTTTGGGTACTGAAATTGACCCTATAAAAGAGAAGTTATGTTTTAAAAGGACAGATATTCATCTGATAATTAAATTTAAGCTCTTTTTTTACAGGACTGAGCCCTCAGAAACTATGTCTCTCCACCTCACTTCCTATTCCTGAAAATATGTCCTAATTCCCAACCAACTCTTTTATGGGGATATTTTAAAGGGATATTTTAAAACAAAGTAATGTGGCATATTTAAAAAGGAAAGGAAGGGAGAAGGGAGGAGCAGTGCTCAGCAGCAATCAAATAACCTCAAATTTGAGGTCATGTTATAATGCGAACTATAACTTTTTTTTTTTTTTTTTTTTTTCCCAAAAAGCTCATGAGTCCTTTTGGGGCAGGAGGCCTTAAACATAATTTGGAAACTTCAACAGAAATTGCTCCCTCAATCCTTAGAACCACTGAAGTTCCTGAAAGCCCTGCTTTTGAATTTAAAAGTTGAAACTAAATGCATTTGTCCATAGAAGAGAGGAATTGAAAGCTACCAAATGAACTTCCTATCTTCCTGTCTGCTTGTAACAATCAGTCCCAAAATGACCATTGAAAATTTATTTTTTTTTTCTTTTTAATTATGGTGACCAACCATTCAAGGTGAAGTTGTCTGTCTTCAGGGTAAGAGTATGCTCACAGTATATCCAATCCAGCACTCTCATGCCCTTTCTTATGGCTTGGGACCCAAACATAACTGCTTTCCTTATCAGGTAGAATAACCAGGATTTTCATTCTATTAGGAATGATGGATAAATGAAATAGCCCTGGATGAGCTGATGCTTACTGGGTTTTCCCTTGTTGATTCCCGAGAGCTGCTTATTCAAATTAAAAATATTCCCCTTGCTTCCAGTGAGGTTTTTTAAGAGCCCCTAAAACCCAAAAGGAGCAAAATGAGCATCCATTATTGCAAACCAGCAGGCTTTCTGTTCCCTTCCCGGGGTTGCTTCTTGAAGTCCATTACTGTTTGTAGAGGATGAAAGATACCTTAGGGCACGGTCACACCTTCTTTTTCACTCAAAAGTGCCTGTGCCCACCCCCTCCATTTGCTTGCTACCCTTCCTCAGATGGGACAGGTTGGTCTGACCTCCCTCACCTCACGCGTGAGATCACTTCTGTCAAGGCCTGGGACAGACTATGTTCATGCATGGCTTAGTTCTTCCTTATTGTCCAAGCCTTGCTTTCCTTCCCTAAAAGTCAAGGGTTGCCACAATCCAGACTCAAGCATGGGTCTCTGCCCCAGGTTGTGCCCACAAGGGCACACCTCCACTGCATGGGGAGCACCGAGCGCCAGCCGGGCAGGTGGCCCAAGCCCGCTCACCGCTTCCCGGCAAAGCAGTGACCCTCGTTAGGGAAGATGAATGCACCCAGAAAGTACCACAGGGGCAGCAAATCAGCTGTAAGAGCCTATTGATCTGTTACATTTGTTTTCAACGTGCAAAAAGGAGATTCTTTTGTTCCAGGCCTGGCACCAAGCTCTTCCTGTGGTGGGTTCGGCGTGTCTCCGGACACCGCGATCAGGCGCCTCGCAGCTGAGTCTGCAGAATATTTGCTTATTACAGGAGGAACTGAAAGAACCTGGAATTCACTAGTGACCAACCTCTTACTTCTTGAACAACTGTTTCCCCCCTTCCTTTTGTTTCTGTTTTAATCACTGCATTACAAGCGCGGTTCGAGTCTCCCTTGCAGATGCAGGCTGTGGAATACGAGCACACAACAGTCAACATTTATCAGGTTGAAATGCCGGCACCGTTTGCACTGAGTGGTCAGTGGTTGCTGGGCTCAGTTCCTTTTTAAATCAAACTTGGAATAATTAAACAGCCACAGCAGTAATGCTAATGCAGATTTTTGCACATCCAGTAATCAAAGGGAGGAAGAAGTAGTCTGAAGCTGTTTTGTTTTAATCATATTTGATTCTTATTTTAATGAAAGCACAAAGGTAATTTCTCTGTTGCTCTACCTGTGACTCCTTAAATCATGGTAAACGTGCATTATGATCTTCTTAAAAGAGTAAGAACATTCCTTGTTAATTAATTTATACAGCTGTCAGTACAGCTTTCTATGTTATTCATACTCTAAGTGTTTGACTGCCATAGATTTTCTAGCAGTTCCTGGCAAAGCTCCAGTGAAAGCCTGGGATTTATTAGGCTGACTTGGTGCAAAGTCTATTGATTGTGGCCTCGAGGGTAATAACTAAATAGAGCTGGAGCAACAAGTCAATAACACCATTGTTGCTACAGACTCCATTCACTTGAGGAGTTAGATTGTTTTACAGTGGCAAAGAGTAATCATGAGCAGATCAGCATGTTCAACAGGCTCTGTACCATGTTAGTGCTGGGGACTGTTTTAAAGCTTTCAGCAGACCGCTGGAGAAGTGAGGTGGGGTGCAGGGATTAAGAATCCTGTAAACTCCTTCATTAGGACTAAAAGGTTTCAGCATTATCTTTATCATCTTGTACAAGGATCCCACATGCCTGTGTTGGTCCAAACAGGTGTTAAAATCTTCTGTCCATCAGTTCATCATGGCATGGGAGAAACTTCTTTTAAATTTTGGTTGGGGATATATGTGTGGTGCATGTGTCTGTGTGCATGTATGCGTGAATGCGTGTCCACATGCCTTAGCACAAAATCATATTTTAGCTAGCACTAACCTCACCTCTGTGCACGAATATTTCCTGGCAATGGCTGGAAAGAGACTCCTATTTTCTTAAATTCAAAATGAGGAAATGCTTTTGTTTATTGCTTCTCTAATCCTCCCATGTGTTTATTTACTTTTAGAATTCTTTACTTTTGCGGAAATATATACAAACCTACCAGAGGAGAGATGTTTATTTCCTGAGAGTTTTATCGTTTATTTGACAGCCTTTGACAACTCACGTAGTGTTAAGAGCAGATCATTTTGAGAAGTCAAAATTGTGAAGACGGGAGTTTCAAAACCAGAACTGGATGATTTTGCACACATCTTGTATCCGTCTCCAGGAGCTGCAGAAATGCAGAGTAATTAGAATGAGTTTCTTCCTAGCACCAGTTAGTAGCAGCCTACTCCTTTGAAACATGAAAGATGGTACAGAAAGTAATAATATGAACCACACTATATTAAAAAAAGGCAGATGTAATTATGCTTTGTAAAATGAACCGAGTGGTCAAGCAGCAAGCTTTTGTGTATTCAGCAGTTCCACAGACGCTTCCTCCCTTCACCTATTTCTTCTTGGAACTCAAGTTTTCCTTTTTACAAATAACGTTTCTAACCCCACATTTTCAGAGATAATAGGAAAGAGCAAAGCTTTCTTCCTGAGTCTGCAGTCATTTTAAAACACCAACATTTTAGACACCAAAATCCCAACAGAGGGGTTGATTTTTGAATGTGGTGGTAATTATGACATGTGATGAAAGTTTATTAACAATTTATCTGTCCTTTTTTTTTATTTTACTACTTCTCTCGTTTTATTATAGCTCCTACTATTTAAAGTGCAAAAAGGGGTGGAACTAGAAAGGAAATCCTGCAGTCAAAAATTCAGGGGGGTACTGGGCTTCCCTTGGCTACAGGCAGTCCATGGGATGTTGCAGTCAGCGTATACCAGACAGATCTCTGAGCAGGAGAGATGCAAACATGTGGTGAATGTGTTTGTCTTTCTCTTTCTTTCTTTCTTTCTTTCTTTCTTTCTTTCTTTCTTTCTTTCTTTATTTATTTATTTATTTATTTATTTATTT
>JAWWES010000169.1:27574269-27618943 GCA_035583135.1 Lophotriccus pileatus
TCTTTCTTTCTTTCTTTCTTTCTTTCTTTCTTTCTTTCTTTCTTTCTTTATTTATTTATTTATTTATTTATTTATTTATTTATTTATTTTTCTCTCTTTTCCATAAGTAAGCAGAGAACTTGGCAAGTTAGTAGTGCTTGCTCAGAAGCTCATATAAAACTTTGAGAGGAGTGAATTGAATTTAAAGGACTCTCAGGATGAATCTCTTCACCCCCAGGCCTGAGATGCTGCCTCCAATGTAAAGAAATGTATCGGATGGTTCATAATCTGTATTCTGTCAGGATATTTTAATGAGAGGTCAGTAAATACCATATATTTGGAAAAAAAACAAGCCAAAACTGGGACTTTTCTTTGTGACTTCAACATAGTCAGTTTTCTGGCAGATGCTTTCACTTTGAATGAAGAAATTATATCTACTCTGCTTGGGTTCAACTCTGTGATCTGAGCAATTTTTGACATATCAAACCAGCCTAAAACTTAATTAGCTGTGGCACAGGAAGTAAATATGTAAAAGAGGTTTTGCAGAAGTCTTAACACTTTTTCATTAAAAGGGCCAACATTGGTTTTCCTGGCTGATTGAAGTGTGATGTGCCACCTCTGTGGTGATTAGGTATGTGTCCGAAGCACTGTTTGCACCCTATTTCTTTCAGAAAGAAGAGAGACTGGTAAAAGGAAAAAAATCCTTCCCAAAATGTGAGGATTGACATTTCTTTTGAGTAGTACTCTTGCAGTATGAACTGTAGATTTACAGGAATTAGAGACCAAACAGTTGAAGTATTCCTCTCCCCCTCCTCCTTTCTCCCCTCCTTTTTTAAAGTGTCTTCATCAATCAAAATCAACACAAATGAATAATGGAGGCAAATAGAATGTGAAGAGACAATAGTGGTGTTGTTCAGAATTGACGGCCATAAATCCATTGTATCCTAAGAGACTGCTCGAAGTAAATACCTGCTCTTGCCCACCGCCAGTTAGCCCACGGTCCGGAATATCATTTAAGCAAGTGCTGATGCCCCATTGAAACCTCAGCCCATTAATGCTCCTTTTATTTTAGAGCACCAGGGCTGCAATGAGGCAGGGGGACTTGAAGGGTGAAGGTTTGGAGTGACAGGGGAGTTTCCCCTCTCCTCATTCATTTGTTAATTTGGGATGACAGAAATAGAAATGGTGTTCTTACAAGCAGGTCAAAGGGTTTTTTGGAACCAGCAGAAAACAAGGAAGCTGGTGCAAAGGAAGTTACAGAGCGCATCGTTTGAAATCATTAAAATTTGAGACTAGCTGAGGTTTTCTCTGTAAGACAAAAAGGGAAGCACATCCCGATTGGCACTGTAGAGGCATGTGCAAGGCTGGAGAAGCCAACAGAAAGCAAAGCCAAGAGGATTATGTACCTCGATTTCAGAGGGCATGACTTACGGTGTGGATTTGAGCCCTGACGTTCTGGTTCAGGTATGATAGAGCAGAAGTCTCACGAGCTGCTCTTGTAGGAATTTGACACTGAGAGGCAACAGCCTCCGGGGTCAGCTGCTCTTTCTGCCATTCTGAAATGCCAGATCTCAAATGGAAACTTTCCTTCCTTCCTTCCCATTAGAAAGGCCCTTCCAGTTTTGGGTGCCTTTTGGAAGCAAGCCTGTGGGAGCAAGTGCAAATATGATTCTAAGGCCGAGGCTCACACGTTCAGGAGGTCTAAAGTTGCTTGTTTTATTTTTGGTTCTTCTGTAATTGCAGTTTGTTTGGCAGAGCATGCCAGACACAGACCACTTGCTCAGGGCTCGTTAGCACCGACAGCATTCCAGCTATATTAGAATCTCTGAATATATCTACCTTAACCTTATTTTCATGCTTTTTATGATTTTCATTCTCCCCAAATGGGAAAAAAAACAAACAAAACCAAAACAAACAAAACCAGCAACCAAGGCAAACAACCAACTACCTGGCAGGAAGGATTCCACATCTGATCTGAGTGGGGAATGCTCTTTGAGATCACAGTGTGAAGGAGCAGAACTCCGGACAGCACAGCACCTCTACACAGAGGGGCTTGAAGGTGCCAGTTCTGTTGTGAAAACAGTTTATTTAGCAGTTAGTGCCTTGACTATTCTGTCTTTGTACTTCTGAAAGATGATCTCTTGCAAATGATGAACCCTTAGCCTTAACAAAGTACTGATCCCTCTGTAACATTTTCTTAATTGAAGCTTAGAAGTAAAAAAATATAGCATAGTACTTTAAGAATGACTGTGTAGCACCTTTCCAAGTTTGCATGCCTGTCATCGGGATGTCATCCTGTAAGTGTGAATGAATGACTCTATTTCCAGTTTGAGTTTCCATTCCTAGGCAAAAATAGCACTAAATGCACTATACTTCCAAAATAGATTTTCTAAAAACTATATAATTTATACCACAATAAAAATTAATCAATAGTTATTTCTTCATTAAAAATGTTCTATATCTCCAGTACCAAGTGAAAACTGTGAAAAACAGAAGACACTGCTTCAAATGACCGAATAAAATCACTAGAAATAACTTTTTATTCTGAGTAGACTGTGTTTTGTAAGGATACCAGTTATATTTAACATTCCTCAAGTTTTCCATTGTTGGGCTTTTTTTTTCCCAACCAGCATGAAGCACTGAAGCTTTAAGCATCCTGTCGTGATGCTGATGTTTTGTTGAAGAAAATATGTGTTCCTCAGCTGTTGCAGTTGCTTCAGCATTTGTGCCTTTTCATATGACACTTGGCCAGCTTTTTAAAATTGCCTAAATCCCATGTGCACAGTGATGAGGCCTGAGATTTTTAAGAGCCTTGAAGTATCTAAATCATGGCACAGGCTGTCTAACTACCTCAAAAGATTTGATTCTTGGATCTGATTCATTTAGTCTAGGAGTCTCAATGTCCTAATTATCTAACCTATTCCTTATGATAGGATTTGGGGTTTTCCAAATTTGGGTTTTTTTCTGTGAACACAAATAATTGATAAAGATTTAGCAGAATATTCTAATGGTGTACATTAGGGTTGGCTATAAGGCAGAAAGCAATAATAAGGATTATAAATAACTGCTTCATATGTAGAATTCTAAAATAGCCTCTTAAATTTGATTAACTGTCTTAAAATATGGTTAATCATCTAAATCCTTTATAAACTATTTGTAAATGCATCCTTGACATAAAGCGTAACTAGTTTGTCTGTATTTTATGAAACCTGACAATTCTATTGAGGAAATGGAGGAGTATTTCTGCAATATAGTCAATGTAATTTAGAAATGAAACTTGGTGTTCCAGGTTTTAATTGCAGAAAGTCAAAATACTTGCAGAGTCCGAATTGCCTCGTGCAAATTTGTTGTGCAAAGGTAGGATGGAATAGCTGCACTCTTCCTCAGAACAAAGCAGGGAAAGAGAGGTAAAAGGAAGAAGAGTTATAAAAGAGTTAAACCACAAAAATGGAATTATTTCAGAATGGTTCGGACCTCAGTTCTGGAGTGCAAAACCATCAACATCATCAACAGGGTCTCCTGCTCCCAAAAGTACTCACTCCTGCCCTTATGCTGCATCCAGCTGCTTTCTTGTTTACATGGGCACTTCTATCTTCCAGTCAATGTCTTCAAATTGCATTGATCGAGTGCAAAATAGTTCTCCTCTCCACCCTTTTCCTTTTTCTCTTTCTTTTTTTAACCTGGATCAATTGCTTGATCTGATTCATCACATGGCTGTTGAATCAGCACAACTGAGGTTGGCATGCTGCAACGAGATGGCAGATATGAATACCAAAAGGAGGAGTACAGGGAGAGGAAGGGACAGACTTGAGCATGACTCCCAAAATTAGTATTGCTTCTGGATGCTTTGCATCTTGGAAACATGGTCTTGGCTTGAGTCAGAACATTTAACTTATAAACTCCCCTCCAGCCTTTGACGCCCTTAAACTTCACTGTTGCCAACTGTTAAGTGGGAATAATACTAGTTACCTCAGGGATGTGAAGATTTACTAATGGTTGTTCAACCAATCAGTGCACGGAAAATAGGAAAAACTGCTTTTTACACTCCTGCTTTTTGCCAGAATCATTTTATTATGCTAATGAGCTACATTTCATTTGTAGTATAATAGTTGTTTTTGACTATGTTCCTCCTATCTGAAATATGTTGCTAGAGCAAAGACAGGTCCCTGTTCTTGTAACCGAAGTGTCTCTATTTTTAGTTTTAAGATGTTGCCTGCATCTCTCTCTTTTTTTTTTTTTTAATTTAATTTTATGTGTATATATATATAGCTCTTGCTATTGGAAGAGAATTTCCTGCAAACAGATCCATTTCTGTGGAGCTCTACTCTGACATGGAGTCCCTTGTGTTCCACCAGAAGATTGCTCCAGAATAAACGTCTGCTCTGGTTGTGGGATTGATCGGCCTGGTGAACTGTAAACTTTATATTGCCTTCAGCACAGAGTAGATTTGCATGGGCAGGAGGTATTAGCGACTGGGCATCCGATACTTGGCAATGTCACATTTGGAGACGTGAGTGACAGAGGAGATGCAGCCCCAGCCCCAGTGTCCTACTGAGTTGTTTCCTCTTTGGATAATTACATTCTCAGCTTTCTATGCAGTTTTAACTGGGGTTGGGGGGGGAGGGGAAGTATCTGTCTTCACACCCTCATTTAAAGAGGTGAGTCTTGTAACCATGCACCATTAAACAGCTGCCACATCTCACCCAGAAGGACTTTTTACATAATGTTCATATCTGGTTTGCATTCCAAGCTGCACAGATCAGCAGTAATGCTACGTGGGTATCTGAAAGCAGGATTTGACCTGTACTTGGGTTCTGGTTCATATGCAGCAAGTAGCACTTGCTCAGATAATTTCAGGGACTTCAACAGGACTACTGGTATGCAGAATCAGGCCCCTAAGGATCCCTGGTAATGAAAGGTATCCTGTAACTGTAAGGTATTATTATGATGACTACTCTGGAGAACACAGAGGCATTGAAGTCGGCAAAATGAATTACAGAGTTAAATGTATAAGTAAACCAAGAAGCGACTGATGTTTTTTGCATAGTAATAATCTTCATAATCGCTTCATTTGCACAGTTATTTTAAACTTTAGGCACAGTTTTAAAGCACAACTCAGTGGAGATTTTTCCTGTAATCTATAAACTTTAATGAAAGCTAATTGGAGGACAAATTTTAATCTAATTAAAATGTGACTTCATAAAGCAGAAAGGATGAATGAAGTGAAATGCTCTATGGGGCACGGTTTTCAAACAGTGATTATCGTGAATACTAAGTCAAATGAAGCTTTTGTAAAATGATGATCATGAACATTGCCAGCAACAGAACAACCTTGAGAAACTGCAAATGAAAGTTTTCATGTATTTAGTTTAAAAAGTGGACATTTGCCTCACAACAGTGTAAGGACTTCTAAAAAAAAGAAAATAAAAAGCAACACAAACAGTCTCATCTAAAAACATAGCAAGTAAATTAGCCAAAGGTGTACATTCCATCTAAGTTCTCATGATCAGCAGATGCAAATGTTTGCAGTGCGCCGATGAGTTATGAGCCCTAATGAGATTTCAATGCTGAGCAAACAATAAAAATTTATGCATTGCATAGTTTTAGTGGCCTTTGGCTTCATGGTTAGTGTTACACCCTTTCAACAGCTTCAGTAATATAATA
Source organism: Lophotriccus pileatus (assembly GCA_035583135.1). Lineage (NCBI taxonomy): Eukaryota > Metazoa > Chordata > Aves > Passeriformes > Tyrannidae > Lophotriccus > Lophotriccus pileatus. The sequence goes on from JAWWES010000169.1 coordinate 27,579,913, forward strand.
TCCAGCTGGCTTTGGAGGTAAGGAAAATTTTAGGGGTGAACTGAAATTGTGAGAAATAACGTGATTGATTGCTTTGTCAGAATAATGCATTTCCATGGTATAATTGCCCATAGTAATCTTAGCCCGGGTATGGATACATAAGTTCTAGTTATGTTCAGACACAAATTTTGAAGGATTCAGGTGAAGAATGGCTTTTCCAGCATTTGAGCCAGACCGTTTCCTGTGCTGGGTATGTGTCCAAGGGTCTCACAAACAGACCCTCTAACAAGAACATTCCTGTCATAGTCCAGTAAACGGGAGAATTGAAAAGCTGCACTTTCCCCAACAACTGTCATGTGTCACAAGAAAAGAAGTGGAGCACAAGCACAAAAAGAAGGCACAATAGATATTGAAATAAATGTATGTAATGGGGAAGGGGGGGGGGGGGATGAATCAGGGAATTCAATTGGTGCAGTGCGAGAGTGAGCTCAAATGAGTTAAATTTAAAAGTCCCATTTGTGGGTTAGGCTGTTATGAATCCAGAACCTTCACCATGATTGCCTGCATTACCCTACATAATATTAAAATCTTAGCGTGTGATTAATAGCAGATTCTCTGCATACGTGTCACAACACACATCTGCAGCAAATCTGCCAGTATATTTCTGAGCTAGTTTTACTTTGGGGCCATAAAATAATTCCTGTTTTGTGAATGAGAATAAACCTATTATGCACTAGGTTAGCTACACCCAGTTTCTTCTCTTAAGGGAAAAGGAGCTGCTTATTTGATGTAGCATCTCAAATTTCAGTGTTCAGAAGTGAGTTTAAACCTCAGCTAGATTTGCTTGAGCAAGCTGTTGGGATCTGACTTCACCATTTCTTAGTTCTATGTTTTCCAAAACTTTCTGTGGAAAGAGTATTGAGAAATTTCTGGACAGCAGTAAACTAGGGGACTTAATTGCAAGGTGTTTATTGCTAAATTTGTTAATGAGTCAACATGCAAAAAAGATATATTTATCCCTGTTTTCTCTTAAAGTAGTAGTAAAAAATAACTTCAAAAAATCTTTTTCTTAAGCTGTTTGGTGATGCAGTTTTGCTGTTCACAAAAGCCCTTTTTCCCATCCACAAATAGCTACCTTTTACTTTGCCCCAAGGGAACTGAGCATAGCTCAAATGAAGCTTAAAAAAAAAAAAAAAGAGAGAGATTTTTCCCAGTTGTAACTCAAAGTCTCTGTATATTCACACATGCACAGAAAATACAAAGGAAGATGCAGAAGCATTCCTCCAGTCTGCCCTCTGAAAAGTCCTGTCAACCTGTTTCACTCCCCGAAATGAAAACAGAACCCCATGAAAACAACTTAAATGACAACAAGAAAACATTAGGAAAGCAACATCTGTTTTGCATTCTTGGCATCAGGTCTGTCCTTGCAACACAGGGTCTGACACAGATGTACAGGGTTATGACACCACTGAGTACTGCTTGATTTAAAATGGTGTAACAGAGCAGAATCAGGGCACTGAACTCTTACAACTGTGCAGAGCTGTGGCGCTTGATCTCCTTTGCAGATGTGGGATTGAAACCCCACTGAAGTTTTAGGCAACTTTCCATTGATTGATGCAGACTGTAGAGCAAGTCATATTCCTCCTCCAACCATTTAGAATTTATTATTGACTGCTCTTTTTCATCGTGTGTGTTTTGTTGTCTGTAAAATCACATTGCTCTGGCATGTTCCAGTAGGCTCCCCTGCGTGCAGCCACAGAGAACCTTTCCAATGATGTTACATAATTAACCTCTGCAGTTTTTAAGTAAAATAAGATAGTAGCAAGGAGGGAGAAACTTAAAGGTACTCGGAAAGGCAAAAAGAGCTATGATTTAATTGAAAATAATCAGTAATAACGGAAATTTGGGAAGCCAGAGCTGCCAAGAGAGCCACTCTCTCACCATAATCACCTGGGATGGCACAGAGGGAGCAATTCTCTCCCTGTTTGATTGCCTACCCATAGTCATGACAGAGACAAAGGTAGCTCACCTCACACCTGGTATGGCTTCACCGTCCCCCGTGGAGCTGTGCCAGGTGCTGTGACATCGTGCAGTGTTTTCACCTGCCACTAGATGTCTGTGTGGGCTCTGAAAAGTTCTCGAGGGGATGATGCCCCTGGTAAACACGAGAGGCAAAACTGGAGCACAAGCTGTGGGGAAGCCTATTAGTTTGTGTTTATAAATGTAACATCATTACTTTAATTAATCTCGTCTTTAAAGCAATTTATGCTGTCTAAAACTAAATTTCAGCCTTTCTCATTTGAGGCAGATAAGGAAAAGGTGCTTTCCCTAGTCCACATCTGTTGAAGACAAACTGTTTCCTTTAGGTCCATATGAAGAACTGAAATGTATCTTACTGCCATGAAAGTTTTGGAGCAAGTCGCTGAGATGTAAAATAAGTTCATCTCATTTCTATTCTGAAACAGTGAAATACCAAAATATAAATCATCTGCTCCATAAGAGAACTGGTAAGAGCTGTTTAGTTCTGCCCTATACCACCCAAACCACTGTACCACTGGAGCCATGTTTTCACACATACAATACATCAGAATATCTGGGTGCACAGAGGAAGGCTGTGCATCAGATGTGAAGTTTACTATATATAAGAAAAAAAACCCCAACCAACAATCAAACAAACAAAAAAAAAACCTGCTGGAAGAGCAGACCTGGGTACAGAAACCTATTTCCCAGTTCTGTTTCTCAGCAACTTGCAGTCTGGCCAGGGCAGCTGCACCTGTGACCAGCTCTTCTGCATGGATCTCCCAAGAAAAGTGCAAAAGTAATCAGCACGTTTGCCTTTCATTTATCTCTGTCACGTGGGAATAAGATACAGATAGTATCAGGAGCAATCAAAGGTTCATTCTGATATTATTTTCAAGTTTTTTCGTCTAGACAGAGAGTAGCAACCACTTGTATCTCTGTGGAACATACAGCCCCCCTCCACACTGACAGCCTAGGCAGAGGGCCAGAGGGAGGTAGTAGGCTGTCTATATTTAAAAAAAAAAAAGTTTAAAACCACCACCTACTCATCAGGTGACTGGAGACCGTGGTTGTAAAATGTGCTGCAGGCAGAAGTTCTGAAAAATCCCAGAAAGTGTTGAAAACATCTCTAAACAAGGTATTTTTCTCCTGCACCTTTCTTGCTAAAGGTCCCAATTGCTGCCAAGAAAACTAGTGAGAATGTTAGCTGCCAAATAAAAAATTTATGACAGTGTTTGGCAAAGGATTGTATCACTGCTTGTTTTATACATTTCCACAAGGCTCTTGAAGGGCTGTTGGACACATACAGCTCACTGATCACTGTGCTTTATCTGTTCTTTAATATATTAAAAAAGCAAGCTCTAATAAAATATTATTTAAACAATACGTATTTTTCCTTTTAATAGCCTCCTATAAGCACTTGCTATGGTGAGAATATAATTTCTAAACAAGATTCTATGTATTAAAATTGTTTTAAAAGCCCTTAACATGACAAAGTTACTTGTTATTTGAGTCACTTTCATAGTAAAAATATATGAATTTTTCAATTAAAAATGTATTGCTTTTGCAATTGTGCTTGTTATATGTTGCAGTCTGGGCCAATAAACTGACTGTTAAAACATAAAGAAATCCATTCAATCAAAGTTGTGTCTTCCATTTATGTTTCAAAACCCAAGAAAATAATACGTTGGTATTGCATTGCTCACCAACATCAATTTGGTTTTCATCTGTATCATTAAATTAATGTTGGAGGAGAAAATTTTCCCAGTGGATTTTGTGGAAAAAATATATTTTTGAATACAGAGTTTGCTAACTCTGACAATAACAATTAAGCTGAAGCAACACCCTTAAAAATATTTTCTTCCACTGAAGAAAAAAAACGATCTGTCTTTGTCTTTTCAAACCAGTTATCAGATTAGGCTTCCAGCTGATAATTAGTGCTGTTTAACACAGATCTTGTTGCTCAGAAATCTCAAAGCCTGAGCGGTTTACTTTTTCTCATTATCGTGTGCTGCTGGAGGTGGGAGGTTTGGAGCACGTAATTGTACCATTGCACCGTTCTGTCAGAGGCAAAGAGCCTCCTCCCTGGTGGCCAGGAGGTGGTGGGACACAGAACGGGCTCTCTGCTCCCTTCGAAAGGGACAACCAGAGCATCACAACACTGTGCTGGCCCAAAGCCCCACACCAGGGCCCCAGAGCTCTGCACCATCCCTGTGTCTTCATGGCAGAGCAAATATTCTTGAGCAGCCAACAGCACTCCAAATGCTGTACGCCTTGTGTACGCTTGTGTATTTCATGGTGTTTGATATAAAGTACTCAAGACAGAGCAGCATTAAGAGGATTATTTCAGACAGCATTAGGAGTTAATTTACAGAAGATTAGCTCTAAATCAGGCAGATATCATAAGCAAATTAGCATCAGTTGTAGGAGATTCAGAATCAAAATGTGTGGTTGTTTTAGTTTTTCCCTGTATGTACTTAGTGGAAGAGTAGTATCTTTATTAGTTTCCCACACTAAGGTATTACATCTCAAATGGTGGAAAACGGTGTATTTTTTCCTACATGCACACTATTTATTGTGATGCTGTTTATTGGCAATGAAACTGCTTAATTCCAAATACCCATCCCCTGCTGAATATTTTATATTTCATGCTATTTCTACATTGGGTAATGTTTTGTTTGGCCCTAGAAATGATGTCTCCATGGTGTGTTATAATATTTTAAATAGGTAATATGCAGCTTTACTTCAGAGTAACGTACTTAATCCTTTTTTTTCTCTGTTAAAATGAGTCACATTTTAATGCCAACTCATAAAAATGGAGTGTATAAAATGCTACATGCCAGGGCGAAGATTACAGCTACTTAAAAATAGCTTCCTTAATATTTAAGCTTGTAAATTATAAATTCGTTTTATTTCCACAGCAGTGATGGTTAATTTGTGTTAAAAAGGAGATTCTGTTCTTCAATCAGTTCTCCAGACGTATTTTTCTGGCTGCAGACAGGCAGTCATGAGCACCTATCCCACCGCTTCTAGGTATCACAGTTTCAGGAACACTTGCCCAATTAGTGGAGAAGTTGATGAAATGGATTGGGCCACAATATTAAAGCCTGTGCCCTGAGTTGTCCTTGGGATTACGAAAGTTTTGAAGTCTACGAATGGGATTCCATCTTCGGAGAAATTTGTGTTCTGCTGTCCAAGACTTTAAACTGCTTAGTCTTCAGTGTGCTCCTGAACATTTGGGGTTTTAACAGGGGAGGGAAGGCTGGGCGGTGTTTTACGATTTTTTCCTCTCTTGATGGACCAAATTCCTCTTGACAAGGTTGGCCTGAGGTCATGAATGTCTCCCTGTGTTCACTGAAAGAGGAATCTTCGCTCCTTCCAGGAGATCATGAAAACATACACCCACTCTAAGCCTGGCCGGGCTTGCAGGTCCCTCTGGTTGCAAGACCCGCGACTGCTCTTGCCCTGTGACTTTGTGCCCTGTAGTTTTACCGAATGCTTGGAGGCTCAGGGTGGTTATTAAACTGAGGTGTCTGAGGTCATAACAAAGTAGAGGCTTCTCTGCTCCCCTAATAGAAATACCGTAACATGCTGAAAAGAAAATACTTTCATAGTGGTGAGTATCCCCTGTCAACTAATTTGATAGTTCTCTATCAGGTAAACCATTTGTGAATACATCGATTCTTTTTATTTTTCACTGTTCTGTCTTCGCTGTTCCCAGGTTTTCTCTGAACCGGTTGGGCAAAAATTGATTTTTGTTTGTTCCACTGGCCTTGTGGAAAATTAGCTTATGAACTGGTTTTTATAGGAAGACTCAAAGCACAGAAAAGGTTGAAAAATAAGCCTATAGCAGTCAAAATTGTTGTCTGAAATGTCTTCAGACTGGAAGGCTGAATTTATTGCTCAAAACAAGTACTAGCGTTGTGGAGGTGTGCAGTCCTGCTCATTATCACTGGAAAAGGGGGAACCAAAAAGCACAGTAAAAAATTAAATTTTAATAATGCTAGTGATATTTTCTAAATCCTTCTTGACAGAAAGATTCTCATTATTTTTATCTGTCTCAGAGTAGGCTCTTTTAATGCCATCTCACAAATGGCCTTAGCCATGATTGTTTTCCTTTCTTTTATAGCATTCAGAAAAAAATGAATATATACCAAAAAAAATTCTATCATTCAAGAAGTGCCATGAAATGGTAACATTTTGGATAGCACATCTTCAGGAACAATTGCTGCAGATGCCTTCAGGTTTTTACAAAAGAGGTCAACATTGTTAAGACAATTGTAGAAAACTTGCCATACAAAAAGACGCCCAGTCAAATATGGTGTGATAAGGGAAAAATAATGCAAGAAAAGTATGTATGTCCAGCCTCCAGCTTCATCACACCTAAAAGCTGTAGATGAGCCATTAATTAAATTGAGGCAGAGCAAAAGACTTAGTTTCTTTCATCTGTTTAAGATATATCTTTTAGTGGTTTCTAATGATCATGGAAGTGGATAAGATGCAGATTTTTGACATTTTTGTTTTCCTTAAATTGCATAGAATATAAATTTAACTATATTTATCATAAAAGCCAATATGAGATCATGTATGTTCTTGTAATTTTATAGCTTGCCTACATTTCTTCTGCTGGGAAAATAATTGCTTTAGCTTTGAGTTCTGACGAGGGGGTTGGGGCTTTTTTTTTCCTATTAACCCTTTGGGGACCAGGGCTTCATGTACCCAACGAGCTGAAGAGAATGCCATTGTGCTGACAGCTGGGCTATCCACCCTCCCTCAGAGCTCTTTCTAAAGCTCTCATAATGTTTGCTAAGGCCTATGGTTCTTAGTCATGCTCAGGTGACTAAATGTGTGATTTGTTCTTCTTGATACTTCAGTACCCTGAGAAAGGCTGGTTGAAGATTAATACAACCTTGACTCCTTCCACTTGCAGTTGCCACTGTGCACATGATCTTCATTTAGACTTGCCAAAGGGATCTGGTTTTGCCTCTGCTTTGCATGAAATGAGTTAATCCCCCTCCCGTTTTGGTTGGTGAGTTTCTGTGGCCCCAGAAGCCTCCTGCTGTGCCTCCTAATGACAGTCATAACCTAATTGATTCCCTCTGTGGAAGGAGTGGACATAGAGACAGGAGAAAACTGAAGCCACACCACAACCCTGTAGACAAAAGTTCCCTGTTAGGGTCTCTCAGCACCAGAAAGACGCTTTTCATCCTTCAGAAATGCCTTCCCATGTGTTTAAGAAATAAGCCGTGAATACAATATGAGCTAGCAGAGGATTTTCAGCACCCTTCACTTTTGCCTTTTTGTCTTAGGTCTCCCACATCCATGAGGTCCTTGTTCAGGTTTTCCCTGTTCTTGAATGTTTGACTTCCCATCTTTCCTGCAGACCTCTCTCCTTCCTAGGCCAGTCAGTCCCCTCTAACTCCTCACAGACTCCACTAATCACCTGGATCCCGTTTTCATCTCCTGTGACTGCCAGCTTCTTGAGAGAGGACTCATGCAAGCCATGGTAACCCTGATGGATATAACACTATACTCCAATGCTGTTCATATGGGTTTTTTGCATTTGGAATGTACTGTAAGACTGCTGGTATTCATTAGATATACCAATCAGTATTTTAACTATCAGATACCATAAAAATAATTCTAAATTTTAATCCTAATGGCAAGATTGTCAGAAGATGACACAGCGAGGTAAAAAACATAGTTCCTTGAGTCAAGGAAGGCCAGTGTGTTTCGGGAGACACTCATCTCAGGGAGGGATGTCTCTCCTATCTTTCACTTCTCCAGGAAATCTGTCAAAGTAAAAGTATATCTGATTCTGGTCGGAATTTAATGTGACAAATATGGCATCCATTAAAGGGAGATGATGGATCAAGGTCTTTAGTGGTCAATTATTGATTAGCATCTTCTGCTTTACTGGTGGGTTTCATCTCTGTAATATTTCTGGTGAATGGGAGATTAGACACACTTTAAGATACAATAGCACCTTTCCTGTATGATTTTGCCTGCAGAGCCAGTAAGCTTTCTTGCTTGGGCCTCATGTTCAAGCTTTTAGGGGTATTCATTCCTGTGCTGTAGGCACCTAGCCTAGTGAGCTAACCTAACTGACCACCTCTCTTGAGTGCATACATGGCCAGGAAATAGAGAAGGCAGTTCAGAGCAGGACTCGAGCTTATGTATACAGGGAGCTGAGAGATTAGCTAGATATAATTTGGATGTTTAAAGTTGGATAGTGTGACTACTTCCCTGCACCTGTTATTACATGACTCATTCTTTCATTCAGGGCTCAGGTGGAAACACATTGATGTGGTTTGAGTGTAATACTATAACTAGAGATTGGTATCCATGTTATTACAAGTACACAGCCCCAGTCCTTAAAACTGAACTTTGAAGCTAGAGGATGTAGCGCTGCACAACTTCTCAGCCCTATCAACAAAATCTTAGGCACCTTGTATGGCCTGGCTCTTTCAAAAAACCCTGCTAGTCAGCTAGAAAAATGGCCATCCTTTTTTATTCTCCAGTCCTCCATTAATGAGGCTTTCAATTCTTTATTGGCTCAGTTTTCAGCATTTTTTAATGGAAGTTCCCAAGGTCTTATGCATAGGGAAGAAGAGGCTCCTTTGGAAAGGAATTCACAGAACATGAGAGAGGCTTCTGCTGGAAACGGTCTGTCTGCAGACTGGGGGTGGACCTTAGGCTGTGTGGCTTTTTTGTCATGAAGTAAGTCATGGGGAGTCCTATCCCATCTCCACCACTCTCAAAGCTTTTTGACCTCTGAATATACAATGTCAATTACAATGTAATCAGTTCTTCTGGCGTGAGAACAAAAAGGTTTGGACTTATTTTCAGAGTTTGGGATGTGGGAGAGGAAAAGAAATTTGGGTATTTTCTGAATTCCTCACTTTTTTTCAGAGTCATATGCAACTTATGCAGGTATTTTTTTCCACTCTTATTTCTGTTTGCTAATTTCAGTTGTTAATGATGAAAAGCATCTCAAGTCAGATACTTCCAATCAGCTGTAACTTTTCTAGGCAGGGTTCTCTTACTCTTTTATTATAGTAGGTTGTTGTGTCTTTATGTTTTTGCCACAGCCTGTCTCATTCTTTACAGTTGCTTTTATTTGAGAAAAGCATTCTTAAACTTGAAGATGGAAAAGATGAATAGTTACTTGAACAGCCCCCAGATACCCTGAACCTCAGAATTATCATTATGTATCTAAGGCTTTGCTTTACCAATCATAACACTTTATTCCCCTGTGTGGGGTCTAGTGCTTCCATTTGAAAGCTCACTGTAACAAGGATGTCCTTATATACAGTAATAATTGTGTCTGTCCAGAAGGTACATGCGTATAACTATATTACTTTAAATTCACGTTCAATTTTGCCTGGGATGTTTTTGCCTATGTGACCAGACCTATACTTCGTGTTTGCTTGAATCTGCTGATTTGCACATGAATATTGGACTCTTAAAAATCTCTTACCACTGATTTGCATGCACCTATTTTCTTTCATGTATGCAAAAGCTGCCAATCAGAAATAAAAGGGCACAAAAAATGCAATAGCCAAGTATTCAAAGTGACCATTTAAAATCTGGCCTTGTATACAGAGAACAAGCCTTTCTGTCCAGTAAACTGACAGAAATCGCTTCTAGTTAAATCATAAATACATATTACAGTGAAACACTGTTGGACAGTGCTCCGTCATCAATCAGTCTGTGTTCCTGAGGACACTATTTTTCAAGATGCCTCCTTTTAAGAATAAAGCCCTGTGTTGTAATGAATGTGTGCCAACTGATCCTCCAAGCCATTTGTAATTTTTTTATTTGTATCAGTGTCAGAGTTGAGCTTCTGTAAGAAATTTTTTGCAGCGTTTTATTTGTAGTCTTCATTATTTCAAGTTAAGGACACAAAACTCTTCATGCACCCAGAGTCTGCACTGGTTCGTTTATATCCCGCATTTTGTTAACGTGTTACTGTGATTGCTAATTTTCATGACAATTGTTATTGTACCATCAGTGCTTAATGGCAAGGCATCATTATTCAATGCTGGTCAGTCAGGCAGTAAGACATGTGCAAGACATCAGGCTGAACCCATATAGATGTCGTGCACTCCCCTGCTAATGAATGCAGTTTTGTAAAAAGGTTTAAACACGGTTGGCATCCTTAATGTAAGGTTTGCAAAAGCTTATTCGGGAACCGCTTTGTGTTTATACGGAGCAGATCTAAACATGGCACAAACAGAGTTAGACCCATTGTGTGTGTGTGTGTGTGTGTGTGTGTGTGAAGCTGGGGAGAAGGGGTGAATCATTTTGAAATGTGGAAAGGCAGCACAATTTCTGCCATGGTGGGAGTGAGTGGAACAGATTTGCCGGGAACATCAGTGTTCAGTAGTGGATGTGGGACCTGTTCTGCAAAGCAGAGGTTGCCATGTGCATCAGGGAGCTGATTCTCAAAAGTGTCATAAAGTTGGCACTGGCTGGAGGTCAGACATCCAGAAAGGTGGAGCAGAAGGAAACTCAAGAGGAGTGGGATGTGCTTTCTGCGTTGTTAGTCCAGAGTGCTCTTGCAGTGCGTCAGTTAACATTGCCCTTGTGTCTGCTTTAGTTTCTGTGTGGTTTTGCACCCAAATATTTCGGGCTGCTGTCCATAATAAACTAGATGGAACTTGGTTTTAAAGCACAGATTTTTCATCTCTTCTAACTGAAAGTAGAATGAGCCCTTGTGCTCCTAGGGCCTCGAGTATGAAAGGAACAGTAGACACTGGCTGTTAACGAGCTCCTGCGCACGGGGCTCCAGCAGAACTTGGTGTGAATTCAGTGCCTGGGCTGCATCAACTAAATGGTTAATTCATCTCATATCAACAGCACTATGATTCATAATGTAAACTTGAGGAATCCTTGATGTTTCAGTCACACATTCCTCTTAATTTGGCCATGCATTCTTTTAAAGCTACAGTGTGCTAACTTAATAAAATGCAGCATGCAAATGCACAAGTTTTTGCCTTCAGGCATTTTAGCCATGGATGTTTCAATGGGTGTCTTCTTTCAAGTATATATATTCTTTTTTAAATTATTTACCCTGTAAACATGCTTTGCATTTTCAAAGAAAAATCTGGGCTTCCTCATTCACCAGATTTTGTTGAATTTAAGGTGTAATAGAGATAAAAGACTATCATCTGCTTCTTGCAAGCGTGTTAGCCTTTGGGATTTTTTTGCAGTGAATGTTAGGCCCCATTTTCTTCTCCTTTGGTATTATCTCTCCCTCCCCCACTTAAATTCCTTGATGCTTTGCCTAGAGCAATACCCACTGGCAGTGTCTGGCTGTGACAGTACTATAGGCTTCCCTACAGATGGGTCCTGCCAATGCCAACCATTGTTCTACAACTGTGAGCTGGCTTGACTGTCTTGGATCACTTAAAACCTCCTTTCCTCTTCATTTGTTCTTTACTCTGAAGGGTCACCCTTGCCTATTGACTTTGAGATCTAAAATGTGCTGACACCTAGAACTTGTGTTCTGTGCCTGAGAAGCAGCTCCCAGACTTGGACTGAACAGGCACTATTAAGTCCTCCTTGGGACTGTCCTGCTGCTGCCAAACAGCTCTGTCATTCTTCTCCCAGCCCCATCCTTTGGGCAGTGTGCAGTTAGTTTAATTTTACTTTCTCACTTGAAAGAAAAACAGTAAAGCTCAATGTTATTCTTTTTTTTAAAAGATATAAAATTAATCTTTAACTGTGGGCTTGAATATTAAAAGTATATAATGCTTCAGTGTAGGATTCTGTTGATAACATCCATCCTATTTCATATTAATTTGTTCTTTTTAATATGATATTCTTTTGCTGCGCTGTGCAGACTAATTCAGATTCCTAAAAATTGAACTGTGATATGTATTTCCTAGATTCACACCGTAAGTGAACCTTCAATTAGCAGATACAGGTGGTGGCATGCCTCAGTGTTTTCTTCACAAGGATTTTAGAGACATGGACACTGATTAAATAATCTTACAATCAGGTGTGCACTGCCAGGGTATTGAAATAAAGCATTTGGAAGATTTGATGCTTTTTTTTTAATTTTTCTTTAGTTTTGCTTCTCAGCCAAAGCAATGATTTTTCAGTGGGCCAGAGATAGGAGGAGCTGATTTAAACACTCAGTATGTTATGTATGCCTTTGCCTAACTATGTGTTAGATTAAGCGAGTTTCACTCACAGTTAATCCTTTGTAAATTAGCATTATGGATGCCTTGGGGCCCACATCCCACAAATAAAATGGTTGTCATGCCAGCTGCACTGTGTATTACTTAAGGCTGAATGTTTTAAGAGTTTTCATGCTTTTAATCTATTTCACTGCTGAGTTTCAATTTTGCTGAGTGTCTTTTCGGGAGTGATGAGGGCTAGTGAGTAAATATATATTCTGCTTTTCATGCATTTGCCTGGGCAAATCGTTTGTTATCAGGTGTTTTGCAGAGAATGTCACACCCCGCTACAAAAGAGAAGCTTGTAAGTTCAGGTGTTAAATTGAAGTGCAAACCAACAAGAACCAAAAGCTCTTAATTAGCTTTATTTTGTTAGCCTGCTACACTTTTTTTTTAAGGGGGAAAAAAGGAGTGAGAAACATCCCTCCCTCCTCCTCATCCTTTTGGCAGAGTAAATATTGCCTGTTAAGTTTGAATTAGCTGTCATCGCGAAAGAATTAATGCTGTGGTTGAGCCTTTCTAGTGAGGAAGGGAAAAATAAACGAGACAGATCTTAGTTCAGCTTTAAGTGATAAATGAGGACAAAGCAGCCCATTCATCTCCTGCTAGGAAAGTGGACACAAACACTAAAGCAGTTTTGCGGAAGACGTGTCAGCAAATGTGATCATTTTGTAACCTGTCAGGAGGATAGAGAGCTAGTCCTTTTAGAGTGTCACAGGGGAGGGTGTCTGTCTGATGTGACAGTTTTCATCCATCCATTTACTGCTTTTTCTTTAGGTGGGGGGTAAGCAGAGAGAGAGGTAAGGAGAGAGCTGGAGTTGGTTAAAACTGCATTTTTCTTTACACTTTCCAATATAATTTATACGTATATCCACCTGCATCCAAATGAAAAACATTTACCGGGGAAAACTCCCCTCTGCTCTCTGGAGTTTCTTCTCTCTTTCACTGCGTGAAATATGCTCACATTAACTCATTACACTCCCTGTCTTCAAGTTGTAGTTGGTTTGATGTTGCACAAAACACGGTTTTACCTCTTCTTACCACTGTTTGGTTGGTGAAGGCTTTGTTTTGGTTTGGTCTGGTTTGGTTTGGTTTACGGAAGCATGAGAAAAAAATAACAATAAATATAACTTGGAGTGCTTTTTTTGCACTTGGTTGTTGGAGGGTTTTTTGCTATACCTCTCCAATTCTGATTATAATCTTTATGTACAAATATGTTTTGCAAAAGTTCCTGTTTTGTGGAGAGCCTGTGAAAATATTCTTCCTTCTCTGTGAGAATGGAATAACAAATGCTGAATTCTTACAACCCAAAATCCTCCATAAAATGTCTCCAATTCTACTGTTTCTTCATTTGGTAATTTTATTCGACCTATTAATTTCAGGAAAAATCTGCAGTGATATGGTTTTGTGATCTGCAGTGATGTGGTCTGATTTTAGAAGCAGGGATTTGTCCCAACAAATGATTGAAAAATATTAGGACTTTCTACTTCTGGCATCTTTTTTATTTTCACTGATTTCCATTTTTTTATACTACATAGAAAATGTAACATTTGCCTATTACCATAAGTAAAGGTATGCTACAGAGACAGGAGATGCTTTTACAACATAAGCTTCACAGTTTGACACTTGCTTCTTTATATCATCCTTTTCTTCAAAACTATCTTTTGTACTTTTCCCTTGGTATTTTAGTACAAGTAAGTATCTCATTGACATGTGTTTCCTTGAAATCTTGTTCCTTAATAGTAAAATCCCTTGAAAATTAATAGATTGTTTCTGTTCAGATTAAAAAAGCCGTGAAGATTTCAGAATGGTTTTAAAAAATATAATGATATTTACTATTACAGACCACCCTGCTTGGGTTGCTTTGACTGAGGACTAATTATTTCATTTGTTCTTAGAAGGTTAATAAAATTGAACATAAAGTATTTCATTTATTCTAATATGTGTATAAGTGTATACATAATTAGGAAAAGTCTACTTCTTTCCTGAATTAAAAAGTTGTATTTAAAAGCTACATAAGGAAATGTTTGGAAGCAGTTGAAATTGGCAGAAGTAAAAATAATCAAGATACACAAAATAGTACAGAAAATCCTGAATTTGTGAGCATATATCTTTTCTCCAATTTATTTGTGTTCCTTGTTTTATGATTTTACATATATATATATTCTGCTATTTTGTTTTATTTTGTTTTATTCACTGGGGGGGTTTTGTCTCTTCTGCTTTTTTCCAGGATCATCCAAAACCGGATTTTGATCGTTGTTCTGGCAGTCATCATCATCTTCACCACCATGATGGCTATTTTTTTTTCTGTCAGGGGACGCTGATATCTTTGTTCTTCACTAAACAGCAACAAACTGCTTGTTCTCAGTAATTAAGACAAAGTGGTCACATGAATCATTCTCTTGCACTGACAGAGTCTCCCTCTCTTTTCCACTCTTCAACTCAGGTGCAAGTGGTGTAAAATATTTTGTATTATTGATGGCATAGTTGATGGCATGTGGGGCTATTATTTTCTTACATTTTTTGTCTTCAGGATTTTTGTCTTCTTGTTTTCAGGATATTAATATTTGTTGGAGTGAGGGCTTGTTCTGGTATAAAAAGACTTAACGTGTGTTGAATTCAAGCCCAGACAATTAGTCTGTAAGTTGCTGGAGTTTAGCAAGGGAAGAGGGATCTTTGCACTTTTCTTGTGCTATGAGGGGTGTATGAATATCTCTGTTATATAGAATATAAGTAAAGCAAAGACCAAATGACGTAGAAAGTGAACCTGTCTCCTGTGACTAACTGCCGATCATGCGTTATCGTAATAGGTGTAACTTGGTTAAGAATAGTAGCCACTTTTAAAAAGAGAGCAACCTTAGGATGATGTTTAAAATCTGATGTGAATGCCATCCTCAATTTAACAATTTTTTTTGTCTAAAATTAGGCTTTCTTTTCTGCTTATTCAAAGCAATTTCACTTTCATCAAGATCATGAAAATGCATCACTTACCTAAAATGTAGTAGTGACCATAGCCCATCTGTTGAATCTCTTTTAAATCTTCTGTTGTTGATATGTGCACTGATAAGAATACACACTAGGCCCTAAATGAAGACATATAAAGATTCTTATCTATTTGTTGCTGATTGAAAAGAGATCCTAAGTAATAGTTCAGCGACAAATGTGTGATTATAGTGCATTAAACAAGAATCTAGATTTTTAATATTGGCCTATGTTGAGACTGCATGTTGGAAATATTTGAAGTGTATTAAATTCTGATGTGATATCCCCTTTTTAAACAGAAACTGTAAAAATGTTAATTTATACATGCTTTTAGTTAATATAATATATCATAGTTTCATCTACCTTTGTGTAAGTGAGCTGTTTCTCTTTTCCTACTGGCTGTGCTTCTCCTATAGACAGGTTGAGCTCGTTTGGCTTATAATTAAGCTAACAATTCCAACAAAGGTCTATTGCTGGTGATATGATAAAGTAATTTTCATGATAACTTTTAAATTCATTATTTGCAATCCCTTACAAATATTACAAATTGAGAGGAATTTTAAGCCCTTGAACTCCAGCCATGAAATCTTTCCAGAAAATGTTCAAAGAAACAAAGAGCTGGTGAGTTTTAAATTCCTCCCCACATTAGGTAGCACTGAATTTTCATGTGTGCCTTAGTACTTCTGGGATTTTGGCATCCCTGTCGTCTCTGCTGACTTGCTGTGCTCCTTAGGAGCTGATTTTGAGATAATCATCTGGGAGTTGATTTTGGCCCTAAATATGTCCCCTGTTTTCTCTACATGGAAAAAAACCAAATAGTTAAAAGGTTGTGGTACTGATGCCACATCTGAGACATAGAAAGGTGGTGATAAATGTAAGATGGAAGGATGCACAGGAAAAATGTTATTCATTGAAACGAATGGAAGCATGTATGGTCAACTCTGGTGCCTGTGTGTTACGTGCAGCTCACATCAAAGTTTAGAAATGGTTTATGTGCCAGGTTTCCCTACCAGCTCATGTCAGTGGCTGTAGGATGGTGGTGGTACAAAAGTTCCTGGGTGATGCAGACCCACGGTTTCAGGAGGTGCAGCACGGCTCAGTCATGTTCAGCTCCTCACCTCTACGGCCCTGCACTGTCACAAGGTCATGGGATCCCCCTCGCCGCCTCCTGGGGCATTCTCCTTTTTCATCCTTGTGAGGTGCGTGGCATTTACCACGTGGCTTTCAGGCACGGAAAGATTTGGGTGTTCAGCTACCAGCCTTCAGTCACAACATGCACTCAAACTAAGCACTTTGGGTTGTGTAAGCAGAGCTCTGACCGTTAGCTTCGAGTGATGGCACTGAGCTGAGTTCAGACAAATTAGGATGAAGCCTGGCAGCATCGGGAGATATTTATCCTCTCCTCGGCAAATTAGGAGATGCATATTCTGTAAAGCAGAAAACTGTCAAGAAGGAAATCTTAAGCTCCGTCTGTTGCCTAGACATTCTCCGCGTTGCCTCAATAATTTAACTATCATGGGAATTGATTCATGACTACTGATCTTAACAGTGACCTATGACTAGGTTTTGCCCTCTATCTAGCCACCTGCTGGAATCAGCAAAAAGCTGAAAGGAAGCTAGTTTTCCTTATCCCAGTATAAATCTAGGGCATAGTGTCACATCAGATACATCCACTCAGATAGAAATGAGGGAGAGAGAGAGACTGCCACGCAAAGCCTTCATCTTCACTTTTGATGAGCCCGCCATCGCTATGTTTCTCTTACTAACCTGTTAATAACTCCTCTGTGCCTGCTTTGCATCCTCGAGTACTCCCCACATGTAAAATAGAGCTCAAGTGGACATTACACCCTTCAAAACACGATATTACTCTTCACTCTCCCCTTTTCATCCGGCTCAGGAGGTGTGGGGGCGAGATGTACCAAATCCGCACATTTTGGTGGGGACTGAGTGACTTCGACTGAGAGCACAGCCCGAACCACCCACAGGTAGGGTGACACCCCCGGGTCCATGCTTCCCCTGAACTAGTTTGGTTGCAACTCTAGCACATCTGTGAATGAATCCAAGTGCTTACAAATGTAAACCTCAAAGAGCAAAATGTTTCTAATGTTGCCAGCCTTTGTGGAGAAATGACAAATTAAAAAACTCACGCACGGTGCTGTGTGCAAAATTCTTCCTTGCTAAACAGCTGGGCTCACAGAATAAATAAACTAATTCTGCACTGATACAAAATCAAAAGCAATTTAATTAAAGACTCTTAAGTTTTAAAGGGTTTTAAATGCTATACGTTTTGGGGAAATATCAGAAAATGTAGCTTGACTGACGTCAGTTCCCATCTCTGGGATGGGAGGCCATTTGCTATTCTGTTTAAGGCAGGCTGGATTGTCTTATTTTGGAGCCAGCTTGGTGGGGGGTTTTCTTTGCTGCTGCTTCAGAGCTCTGAGCTTCAAAGGCTGAAATTAATGGTGAACAAAATTGTGCGGCTCTGACCATCCCATGCGGGGCAAACCCATCGAGGGTTATCATTAAGTAAAGAAATAAAGAAAAAAAACCCTGCCAGTTCCAAGAAAACCTCATCAGATAATGACCTCTGTGATTGGGTTTTCATTACCAAACAGCATCCAGAGATTGTCTGCCCCATAGAAGAAAAAAAAAAAAAAAAGAAAAGAA
Organism: Lophotriccus pileatus; assembly: GCA_035583135.1. Classification (NCBI taxonomy): domain Eukaryota; kingdom Metazoa; phylum Chordata; class Aves; order Passeriformes; family Tyrannidae; genus Lophotriccus; species Lophotriccus pileatus. Next base: position 27,597,747 of record JAWWES010000169.1, read on the forward strand.
AAAGCAACTGTGTCTCTCTCTCTTTCTCTCTCCTGCTCTCTCTCTCCTTTTTTTTTTTTTTGCACATCTTTTCTTTAAACCTGTCAGATCATTTCAGTATTTCAAATCCGAGGAAAACAGCCTGCCTGCTGCTGTATTTGAAGTTGTAATGGTGTCAAAAAGTCACGACTGACTGACAGCCGTCAGTCCCAGAGGAGCTCATTAAATCATAAAAACTTGACAAGGAAATAATTGAGCATCACTGGCAACTTGGCGCCTGTTTAGACGTTTTTATTTTCTTTCATTATTAGTCCCCACCATTACGTTCATTAACAAATTGCATTAAACAACTGTTAAGGGCTAATGATTTGTTTATCGCTTTTTTTTATTATTATTATTATTATTTAAACATTAGCTGCGTCATGTGGTACCTCAGCAGCCTCATACTATCATCTGACTGAATATTTTTCCACTCAGAGCTCTGGGTACTGCTGGAATATGAAATAGATTATTCATTACCCTCCTCTTTGCCACTGATTTGGTTTCATGTAGCGTCTTCCACAGAGAAAGATGAAAACTTGTCAAAAATAGGTTATATCTTATTCTAAGGGCAACAATAGCAGCAGGTACAGGCACACTTTAATATTTAATTAAGGCTGATGTTAACCCCTTTAAATGACTTTAGCTGTGAGTAATATTCAAGTGCAGAAGAGAAAAATAATGGTACTTAATTTGCAAACTGTACAGCAGGCATTCATCTTTGAGTTACTAGCAAATTTATAGAATAATTTTAAATAATGAAATTTCCAATCATAAATATTTATGTCCACTTTTTTTTTTTTACGTACTCGTAAATGAACCACTTTTGCACGCATCCTAAATAAAAAAATCCATGTCCCTTTCTTTTTTTTTTTTTTTTTTTTTGTTTTGAGCTGCACCACTCACATTTCAAAATCTGGTAGGACTTTGTAGGGGGGGAAAGAGCTACACGTGGATCCCCGGTAAAGTTGTTAGCTGCGGTAATGACTTACATGGTTCTGTTTCTAGCAACTTGACAGCTTATGATAAACTTCAGGAGGATGTGGGCTCAGGCTTCTTTTTTTTTTCTTTTGGAAGGGACATAGTGTGTTTTGGCATTTTTTTGGTTTTTTACAAAACCATGAGAAGGTTTTGGTTTGAAACAGATAAAAATAACTGCTACTTTTTTTAGGAGAAGTATTTATCTCTAAGTGTATTTTCTCTGTGTAGTTTCAGTTGTTGGTTGTAAATAACCCTCTTACAGAAGGAGAAGCTTCAGGAGAATTTTAAGATGGTAAAAAAAGGAACAGTCAAAAGCAGGGTACATGTTAGGCTTCCTTTTCTTTATAATAGTCAGTCTTTGATCTTTTCTTATTCAATACATCTGAATGCAGTTTGCATTCAGCATTTACCGTGGGTCCCTATGTAGGGCTGGTGGCAGAGACGGCGAGTGAGGTGTGATGACGTATCGTGGGATGCTGCAGAGCAAATCCTAGTCGGCAAAGCTCCCCTGCGCTTCCTTGGGATAATTTGTCACTTCTGGAGTCACGTGGGGAAAGGGGCATGTAGCAGGTGAATATTTTATCAACTACTGCCTGGCAATGGGTGTTATCATATACCCTGAGCAGTCTTTTGGCCGCAGTGGCCAGAGCAGCACGCTGGCTCCTCACCGTACCCACAGCCTGGCGTGGGTGCACCGTCCCGGCTCTGTGCGTGTCAGGAAACAGAGGTGCGTGGTGAAAAGCACTTCAGCATCCTCAACTGCCGTGCTTTATTTGCCACACATAAATAATGAAGGCATCTACAGGAGAGGGAGGGGGAAAAAAGAGCTTATATACTGAGAACCAGTGAACTTGTGCACTCTTCATCCCTTTATCCAAACAACTGCCTTTGGCGTGAATAACAGCTCAGCTGATACCAAGCTCCATATTGATCTGTTGCTCGGGAAGGTCTGCTGGTAGTTCCTTGGACTTTTCCTGAAGGTATGGCCATAACAGGTCGGTACTGTTGGGACCTGTGCTTCTGTCTCCATCTCATGCCAGACAAGTTCAACAGGGACAGACCCAGAGAGGGGGAGCCCCCTGTCTGCACAGCTCTCTGTCTCCCACAAACACACAGACGTGATTACCTCTTCATGTCAGAAAACCTGCCTGAGGGACTGTTGTGCCCAAGTGTAAGTAAAATGGTGTCTGCAGTTGGAGTGGCATCCTGGATCTGGGAATAGTTTGCTTTTCCCCAGGCAGTGAAAATTTTTGTAAAAACTCTACATAACCTACAAATGCTTCTTATTCTGTGGGGTAGGCTAAGTGTGAGGAGCTGTATCATCTACAGGTGGTACCTCCCCACCATCCCAACACTGCGGTGTTTTGGTGAACTGCTGCAGATTTATCTTGCAATTCTGGGAGTGCAGCCTGGGTGCTCCCTCAGTGCTTTTAGCCTTGGCCTTATCACAAGAAGAGATAGTGTGTTGTGGTGGTGGTGTAACTGATGAAGGATGTAGAGCCTGCAGGCCAATGTCAGGTTTCCTGTGAGGCCAGTGCCTGTTCATTAATAGGACATTCAGGAGCATGCAAAGTGAAAGGGTTAGCTGGGTGTCTGTCCTGCCAGAGAGCACTGTTGGAAAGTGAAAGTTTTACACATTTTTATAGGGTCCTAAGCAGTTCTGAGCCATTAAACCCTGTACAGGAAAGCGGCCTGTCCCTGCTGTCCTGTGGCCAGAGAGGTCACTAATGCTGCCAAGCCTGCATTGCCAGCGCTATGGTGCGTGCTTCCTGCTGGCTGCCATGATGTGACTGCTCTCCTGGACCAAACCCAAAGAAAACCTTCTATTGCTGCTTCTTTGTTCAGTTGCTTTCTCCGTTCAGACCCATGACCTTGTCCAGTCAGCACTGTCTCCAGTGAACATGATCTGCTTCTGTGGATTTAATGAACTTTCCAGTTCTCTTCTGCACCCAGCTAAGTAACATTGCCTCTTGCCTGAGCTGCATGCATTGCCTGCATATATTTGTCGGTATGTTCTCCTTTTATTGACTCTGCTTAAAGGAGTTTCACCCAGGCATGCCTACCAAAGCAGCAGAAAAATAGCCTATGAGTTTACCACAGCACTAGAAAATTGCTTGTAAGTAAAAATAATATTTAGCCCACTCTTCTTAGTAGAAATATGCTTATGCCTTTGCTCTGTCTCATTTGATGAATTTGTCTTTCTACCCCCTGCTAACTTGGAGATTTTGACCAAATTCAGGTGTATGTAATAGAAGAGCAGAGCTCTCAAAAATTCCTATTGGTTTCAGGAAAAAAAGCAGCCAAGGGGAGACACATCCCACTGGCATCCCCACCAAGAGAAAGGCTGCAGCATGACATCCACCCAAATTGGACACTACCTGGGAGGGAGAAATTATAAATGCCTCTCTCCCCAGGAAAAGCTCACATCCCATTTAGATACTAGAGAATCCAACCCCGAGGAAACAAGGCCTCATTAGTGTCATTGCTGGAGGAACTACTTAATTAAAGGACAACAGAGTTGAGAGCATTGTTATGAAGGCCTTTGTTCCTTACACCTGGTCATTTCCATTGATGTAAAATGTCATCTTTCTGATCTGGTAGCATTTTGCACCCACTTTAGACAAGTATTCCTGACCAGCCCAGGAGGTGCAGAGCAGGGAAGAATCAGACCTTATTACCGAGGTAATTATAGCCTCACCACTCATCAGGTGAAGGGTGTACACCTCTATTAGCCAGTGCTCCTACAAAGAGAACAAAGGCCGGCTGCAAAGTGGGAGCCACCCAAGGAGCATCCCTGTGTCCAGCTGCACCACTCTGGGGCAGCAGACATGCTGGGGAGGTCATGACCACAGGCTCCTGCATCACCCAGGCTCCTTCTTGCTTCCCCGGCTTTAAATCCAACTTGGCTTAGCAACACTGGTGAAGGCCATGAGATGGGGAGGCTAAAACAGGGAACAGTACCTAGGAAATCAGCTCAGTTAAAATGCTAAAGGAGGTAGGGGGTGGCTTTCAAAGCTTGTCTCAGCAACTAGCCTAATTCTATTTTCAAAAGCCACTGTTGAGTGCTTTTGAAAATTTCATCCTAGATGCTTGGCTCAAAGACCTTAACCAAAGATTTGTATTTTTTTTCCCCTGCTATACAAAAGCTAAATATAAACCGACTTTATTGAACAAAAACCTAACAAAACCCCTGTTGCAGGTCTAGAGAAATCTTTACTGAGAAAATCAAATTATTGGAGACCAGCATCTGAAGTGTCCTCCAGGTTTGGATGCCTCTTGCTTTGTGTATGCAGTTTGGCATACAAAAAAAAATAAATATTTCTAACAGCAAATATTTGCTTTCTGTTCTTTTTATCTTCTCCTTATTTGCCTTTTGTTCTCCTGCCCTCAGAAAATCAAGACCTGAGTGTCTCCGGATGAGCAGTTGCTTTAGAACACGTGGATTAGTCTATTTTACCCATACAAGTAGGTGCATATGTGTGTCTTCTGTTTGAACAGCGTCTTAATGACTTTTCCACTGATGGGCTGTGGACCACAGGCAAGTAATAAAGTTAGTCTGTGCCTCAGTTTACCCACCACAACTTCATTAATGCTAACCTACCTCACGAGGTGTTGTAATGTTTAATATATTGTGTGCTCTGTAATCCTTGGATTAAATGTATTATGTAAGTGAAAAGCACCCATTTGATGTGTATGTAAATGCTGCAGTATTATAGGTAGGAGGGTCATTTGGGTGTAAGTGTAATACAAGCGCTGGCAGAAGGCAAAAGGGATTCCATTGTATTGACTTATTTTTAAAGAGCTTTTTATTTACTCAAATGCTCTGGACACCCAGAAAGAGAGACATTCCTCACTAAGCAGCTCTGCTGTTTCATCTGTCTTGGAGTGCTTTGATAAATGGATTGAAACTTGTCAGCTTTTCCTGTAGTTTCTGAGACTCCCTCTGGAAACTCCGTTGAAATGTTATTATTGTAACTTCTTAGAGCACTACTTAATGAATTGTAACAGATATCCCTGCGAGTCCTGCAGATGCTGTGAGGACTGCACTTCCTCCCCTTCCCACAGCAGAAGCAAACCAGTGCCACGCAAACACCAGGCACAGAGTGCACATCCCCAGCCACCAAAGCAGCTGGTCTCTCGCAGGGACAACACTTCTTACCTTCGTAAGGCTTCATCCCCAGCCTTGTGTCCGGCTGCACGATCAGTCAAGCTCCAGGGCCATTGAACATAGCCAGATGTTGTCCTTTGAGTTGGAGATTAATTTTATCTTTTAAGAAGAAAGAAGGACAACAATTAGTGTGAGTCTAGGTCTGTGTTGGTTGATTTCCTCTGTCTCTAGGATGAGATGATGTAGTAGTGCCTGAACTATCCTGCAGCTTGGAGTGGTGGCTTGGGCAGTCTAAACTCACACTACCCACAGGTCCCAGCTGCCCTCAGAGCAGCTCCTTCTCAGTCAGACAACAGTTGCATGACATTACCACATGGACAGATGAGATGAATGGAGGGAGCAGTACCTGTGGCATCTCCTCTGAAGCACAGGACTGACCCATCAGGTCCATTGGATCTGCTTGAGAAAACTGCGGAAAGGGTGGTCAGAGGTGCCTGACAGGGACACGTGTGTAACATGGAGCTAGAGAGCAGAAAGAAGTCAACCATCGTGAGGTCATCTTGGACTCCAGTAATGTCCTGTCCTGTTGCATCCTGCAGTGAAGCAGTGGGATGCCATGGTGACTTCTGATTTCCTTCCTCCAACTTACTCAAAGGAATCTTGCTCCTCCTTTGCTCTCTCCGGAGCAGGGGTGGTGTGACCACTGATATACTTGGTTTGGCAGCTTGGTTGGGCTGGGTAGGCTCAAAGATCCTTGTCCTGATGCAGTGGTCACTTGAGAGTTTAAAAGTGGTCAGTGTGGTGTAGGATCAGAACTATGGGGTGGCTGTGTATAGGCCACCTCTCCCCAGTGAGGCCTCAGAGGTGCCTCCATTGCTCTCAGCACATTGAGGCCATCTGTGATTATTCTCAGCCTTTTATTTTACTTTTTATTAATATTTTGCATATTAAAATTTGTGTAGGCAGCCAGAAGAGAGCAGCATCTACACAATACTTGATGCAATGGAGAGGATTAGGAATCAGTGGCTCAGTTCGTTGGGACCTAAACTGGGGGGCTGTGGGGATGGTAAAGTGTCCTTTCTTTATACTACATTTTAAAAGTACTTTCAATTTCTTTCTGTGTGCCCTTACTAAAATACATCTATGACCAATACTGCTTTGTGGTCTCAGCTGATAGCTTCAAAAAATTAAATATAACCAGGGTTACCTTGGACTTTTTGCTGAGCTGTTCACATTTGCTTTTAAAGCTTCTTGCCTCTTCTCAACCAGTCCAAACCTGTATGTTCCCATACCTAGGTACATTGATATCAAAGTAAGAAATTATTTTCAAAATAAGGACTAGTGAATTGGAAATTTTTCAGCTGCCCTTGCATGAAATTCCTCCAGTATTTTTATTCACAGTAGGAATGCTCTAGGAATCAAACCTGCTAGAGTTACCTCTGTTTATTCCTCCTAAAGTGAAATTATCCATGTCCTCTCTTCCCTTGTGAGATCCTGGAGGAAACTGTCTGTGCACACACGTTGACACATCTTTGGTGCATTCCACACGAGCCAGTGAAGTTACACCAGAAATATGAATTTGGCCCACACAGCCTGTGCGTGCTGTGCTGTCCATACAGGGCACACACACACACACACACACGCCCCAGCAAAGCCTCCTATTTAAATTTCAAGACAGTCCTGTGTGATTCCCTTCATGACTGTGTTCTGTATGCACTTCTTGAAAATGAATGGGTATTCAGTGAATTTTACCACTTTGCAAAAATATTTGACGTGGGTTTAGTTGTTTTGAATACTGAGGTTTTTGAAATCTCAGTAATTGTCATGATTGCCATGTGTAATAGAAATTAGAAGGATGCCTGGGTTTTGGCTTTGAAGCTACTTACTTCTAAGAGGACATTTTTTAAGTTTTCTTTTTAAGGTGCTTCTTTGTGCCCCAGCTAAACTTTCCTCAGATTACGTGTTAGCTATCATAGCTGTTCTATAGTTAGATTTTAATCAGCCTCAGTACACAGTAATGTTAAACACTGAAAGAGCTACTAATTAATCGCCTTTCTGTATGTAACAGAGAGATAAATATCCATCCCAGAGGAATTGTAATTTCATGGTTTCTAATGATGGTTAGATTACATTATCTGGATCACTTAGGCTGTGGGTGTCATAAAAAATGCTCAAAGTCATTTATATTCAGTTTAATTTTTTTTTTAACTTTGTAAGCCTGAGAAAATAATGCGGTGTTAGCAAGTCTGTTTCATATTTTAGTTAAATATACCTTTGTTGCACTGACTGAATGGATTCAGATGACAGTGACAAACTCAGTTCTTTTCTATTTAACATGCACCTTCTCCAATCAAATTACCAATGTACAAATCTTCATCGGGCTGCTGCAGAAGAGTCTGTTGAGTTCCTCAGCATTGTTCAGCTTTGGGCAAAGGTTTTCTTTTTGGATGTTGATTTGCAATGAGTGTTTTCTGCTAATTCTTGTATGTTCTGTGAAGTCTCAGTTGTCTGTCTTGAACCAAGAATTAACTGGACTTTTGGGTTGTATCTGGCTGTGGCTCAAATAAAATAATACAATCCGACAGCAGTGTCAACCTCTCATTTTCCCCTCCCCACTTCTAACTGATTGGAGTCTACACAACTTGGGCTCCTGCAGATCTGCATCCACGTCACACTTAAAATTTGGTAGCTGCAAGAATATTAAAAATAAGATCCTACTCCATGTGTATATTGTAATAGCTAATAGTTGCATATTTTGAAGTTCTCCTCATTCATATTTAAAAGGCTGAGTCTTCTTTGAACTGCTGTGTTGGAGGGGGAAGTTAATTGTTTCTGAATGAGGATGATACTCCTTTTCCATATCAATTATATGTACTGCTCCGAATTATCAATAATGCTCATTTCCAAACCCCATCGTCTGCAGTTTCACGTGTGCTTGCAGAGAGTTGCCCAGGCTCCAGGGCTGCAGCACCTTCCTGCATCCACCGGGAACCAGAGGTGGGAAGGAACCCCAGAGGAGGAGGGTGAGATGAGGAAATGCGATATATTTCCAAGAGAGAGTTTGTCATCAGTTAGCTGAAATTGCTTCTGAAGTTGTGCTGGCAACTGTTTTACATGTCTGACTTAGTGACGAAGGAACTGTGCTGTCTTAATAGAGAACTCCAGAACTTCAGAAGGGTTTCTCCTTGTTTGAATGCACAGCACAATGAAGTTGTACCCACAGAGCATTCACCACTTACATTTCAAAACCTACAGCACACTAAACGTGAAACTTTTGTTCAAATTTCAAGGATTTTGATAGCCCAAGTGAATAGACACTGCCTATTGATTTTTCCCTTACAATGACTCTTGGATAACCTATTTTCTCATTTATTTTTAACGACAGCTCATGAGATTTTACAGCAATTCTGCCCAACCTCCTAATATCAAAATCCCTCCTTGACCCTGAAAATTGTAATTCTGCTATAGATCACAGCTGCTGAATATTACCTTTTACTAAGCTGGTTAAATAAAATATGTCCAAATCACTAGATCCCACAGGCCATGACTGCAATTCTAATTATACAGGGTCTGTATTTCTGCTCTACAGTACAGAAAAGCACAGCTCTCTCTGAGTCCACACCAAAGTGTGGGAATCCAGAATATTGGTTCTAGTTTTGAATTTAAAAAAAAAAAAAAAGTTACAGTGCTCTTCAGTGATTTTCCTGTAAAACTTTTACAAGGGAACCAAACCCTTTTGATGTGTTCCATACAATAAAATGCTGTGTAAGTCTGGAGGACAGAAGCATGTGGCGAGAATTTTCTTGTGTCTGGGGGATGGGTGTATTTGATGTGTACCCATTTTTCAAAATCAAAAAATCAAAAAAAAAAAAAAAAAAAGGAAAAAAAAAGTCTATTTTACTGTATGATATTCTTGACTCAAAAAATACTGTCTCAAGTAAAACTGCAGCATTTTCAAGCATGAGTCAGCCAACTCAGGGTGAATGTTTAAGAAAGGATGTCTGTCACTATCTCTTTAGCTGACTGATTTCATAGGTCTGTCCATTAATAAATTAAATCTTGCAAAGCCATTCCTTTACTTATTGACTAAAAAAAAAAAAAATATTTATCTGCCTAGTGAAATGTCTCTTTAGCCTTTGAAATACACATTATTCCCATTAACTGTCTGAAGTAACTAGGAGCAGTAAAACCTAAATTATTCCTAAATATAAAGACAGAAATAGATAAGCAAGAGCTCTCCTTTTGTTATAAATAGCATAAGAGGGATCTAAGGTAACACAGAGCAGTGTTTCATGTAGGCAGAGACACCAACATAAAACTTGCACTGCTTCAAGCACCTGAACACAAGCAGCTTTTTCTCTCCCCCTCCATGTTGTACTTCCTGAAGCTTGATTTTAATTATTTCACACTTCCTACTATTTTATTCACCTATTAGAAATGTAGCTGAAAAGATGAATGGAGTCAAATTATCAGCTATCAGAAACAGTAATCCCACAAGTTAGTGCAGACTCCGAATCACTGACACACTGGCATGGTGATAGAAAGAGAGGCAATTTAATTTCATCGTCTAAGCCACGATGTAGTAAAATCTCACAAACAAAACACAGTCAAGGAGGAAAGTAAATTTGAAATGAGAACTGCTGCATAAGTCTGTTAGATTTTGCAGTTAAAGCAACACAGAGGTAACATGGTTTTTCAGAGAATAGCCCATCCAAAAAAGAGAAAAAGCTAAATCACACCAACTCGTCTTTACATGTTGAAACAAAGCCCTATTTATACCCAGTCAATTGCTCTTCCTTCTGAAACATGACTCTTCACTTGGTTACGTGGACATGCTCTAATTCACCTCCAGGGAACTCACATACTGAAATCAAGGTTGTTGATTTAGCTGGGGAGTCAATTCACTCAGAGTTAGTCACTGCAGTGTTGAGCATCTTTAATTCTTACCCTTAATTCACCCCCACTATTTTAGTTATTTGTACTGGTTGCTATGAGCTGATGATTAACCTAGGCAGAGTAATTAGAAACTTCATAGGACAAGACTTCCAACTGCTTTTAAGCCACTGAAGGCAGACTCTTCATGTGCCAAAAGGCACATGTGGGGAAAAAAGTTAATTTCTCAAGGTCGAAAACAGAGTTCGTTTCAAACTGGGTTTTAAGCCCCAAAAAAGGGAACCACAAGGGATTTCTGTGCTTGTAAATGACATGATTTACACTGACAAAACAAAAATCTTTAAGAGAATATTCAAGAAACAAAACCATCTGTAAGCAGGCAATGAGGATCCTGTTCAGATGAGGGTCACTTGAATTACTGTGGCATAAGAACGCAATTTCTGTAGGAGTTTTTAGAGGAAAAAAATATAAAACCAAACCAAAAAATTAATCATAGAAACCTGATGTCTGTAGTGTATTGCAGAACTTTTGACTGCACTGCTCAGTTTGAAAAGGAAACACAGCTCGGGGTTGCATATGCTGGAAACACGACAAACCTGAAGGGATGAAAGAATGGCCAACAAAGGCTGATCAAAATCAGATAATTAGCAGTAAACAGATACTCTCACCATGTTGTAAAAGTCCTTTCAATAAAGGGGGTAAAAAACCCCCCACATTTGATACTCTAGAGATCGCATTTCAGATTATAAAGAAACTCTACATTTGTCAGGAACCTATTTAACATTAGTGATAATCTACTATTTTCTCTTTCCCTCTCTTTTTCTGTGCATTGGCTTATCAATACAGCCTTGACTACAGTGCCCAGGCTTTTAGAAGCCTTGGCTTCTGTCTTCAACTCTTTCCTCACCAACTACTGGAAATGAGATTCCTAGACTGTCTCAGCTTGAGTCCTTGGAGAAGTCCAGGCCAGGAACTAAGTAATAAAATCACAGTGGGAGATAAACTCCCAAGTCCAAAGATTACACTCACACAAAAATTTCCAAAGAAATCAAAATAAAATTCCATTTGCAGTGACTTATTGGATTTTTGTTTACTGAGTAAAAAGCTTGAAGCTAAAACAATCTTTATTTTTTATGCAGGTTCTCTAGTAAGTGCATCCTCTAGTAAAGGACCCTGATCCAGAGCTACCCTATCCAGTACATGCCCTATGTATGCTCCAGTTTTAAAACACATTAAGTCATGCAATGTAGTTTACACACTTCATGAGCACATCCTTTATCCTATTTTAAATCACTTCCACATTCAATAACAAATCAAAGGAATGGTGTTGTCCCGTCTCTTCATAAGCACAGTCCCATTTAGAAGAAAAGAGAACTGAATATGTGTCAGAGCCCCATGGCTTCTCACCTACAAGCAGGTGATTTATTTCCTCAAGAAAAGTAGAGCAGACAGGAAAGGATGATGTATGGCAATGTGCTCCAGCAAGCTGTTACAGCAGTGCCCCAAGTAGCACTAACCTGTGCTTGGTCACACCAGGTTTGTTATCCCTGCCCTCGGAGATGAGCTGCATCTCCACAAAGAGTATGCCTGGAGTACAGGAGGCTCTCTGGCACAGAGGGTAGGGGAAGTACACCTGCTATTTCTGCCCATCTGCCGTGCAAAGAACTCGACCAACCAAGTGCCCCCCGCTGATATAAACCTGGCATTGCAATACCATGAGAAAAGCTTTTGACCAGAGACAGAGCAACCATGGAAGGAACATTGTCTGCTTGCTTTCCAGCAGCCAAGAATAATTTGGGCAAGTTTCAAGCCTCATAATTTGAAAACAGTCTCTGAATTACAAGGAAATAACTCTACAAGAAGAGTTGAAAAATTACACGCAACTGTTTGAATTCCTCAAGGAGACCAAGCAAAAGAAACTATTATTATCTCACTTTTCCCAGTAATTCCTCCCACTGCAATGGTAGATGGCATGTTCCTTCCCACCCCCTTTAGTTGTAGGGTATGAGAACTAATACAAAGCCTACATTGAACAGATCTGGTGGGAGGACAAGTTGTGGCAATGACAGGCAAGTGCACATGTCATCTCCAGAAAGCTCAGCAGAAACAGCTTGATAAAGGCTGCTCACCATAGCATTGATATCCTGTCAAAACAAATATCTGTACCACAATAAGAACTCAAAAATCTTTTATGAATGAGATCTATCTATAAGACCCTGCACAGAGGCCCTTATGTAGTTCTTCTCTGCACAGAGATTTATGAGAGCAAATTTGTGACTATTGATTTACTGTAACCTTTTGATCCCAGGCTGTGATCCCACTAGCTCTCAGAGAGACAGGAATGAGGCCCTACTGCTGACTGTGTGTGGGCCTTGTAAGCAATCTCTCTCTACTTTAGGCAAGTGTATTGGGATGACGACAGACGGATATGTCTTGAGCCCTGTGCTAAGTAAAGAAGTGGAAGATGTTGCCATGGAGTAGATTTGCAAAGAGATATGAAAGTCATTGATACCTATGGTCTCTATGAATTTCAGGGAAAGAACTAGCTGCCCTACTCAAATTCCAGAATAGAAGTTCTGCCTTGAAAAATGTCAAGAAGAGTGTCCTGCTTATTGCTCTTTCTGTTGTAGGATAAAGCTGAGTAGCTATTAGGAGTCAGGTTCATAAATCTCAGGCCATAATTGGACACTTACTAGACAGGGGCATTACACCAGGCTGGGGTGAGGAAAGGGGAAAGGAAGTGTAACTTAAATTACAGATGCTTATTTTGTGGCACTCCATTTAGTAACTTGAAAAGTAAGTAGAGATCAAGCTGTATTGAGAACTGATGCTTGGTTATCTGATTTGGAAAAGGGCTGTAACCCCTCCCATGCAAGAAAAATAAATGCTATATTATGAGGTCACTACAAGTCATTCAGAGACATCGTGCCTGAATCAAGCAGATGACAAATTCTATCCATAAACTCACTAAGTCACCTCATTGTTCCTTCAGAAAGTTTAGATCTCTGCCTGCTCAGTGACTCAGCATTTTTTAGAATGAAAGCACTTGTAGGAATTACTTGAAATCAATTCTACAGGACCACACACGTACAAGACACTTGTCAGCTTTCTGTGACAAGAATATCTGAACCTTGAGCAGCACATTTCATTTATGACATTAGAACTATAGAAATATTTCTGTTTTGCCACAGGAAGGAAGCAGATCTGACAGACATTGATCCTTATATTCATCCAAAAGCTGAGCAAGTTCAGCACACTGAATTTTACCCACAGCATTACAGGTATTCAGATATTACTGGCTGTCACTGTTTGTTCCATTTCCATTCTTTCTTTCATCATGTATTAAACACGAGGCAGTTGTAAGACAATATATAGCTGGTGCTTTATAAACAGGACACCTTCTCACAAGTGTCAATTGGCATGGGGTCTCAATTGAGAGGTTTACATGAATGCATGCAAGCTGGAAAGCTGGCCTATAGCTTCCAAAGCAACTGAAATACAGGGCAGTTCTTGGAAATGAAAGGTGATTTCTAGAGAAAATAAAGCATTTTCTTACATAGTAGAGCAGAGCAAGCTCTAAACTAATGGTGTGCATTATTGCCTGGGATTTAGGAGCTCCTTAATTCACCTTCTCTTTAATGTTTATAGGTACCCTCTTGACCACAATGGGCACTTTTGAGCACCAGCAATGAAGCAGTAGTAATGAGCTGCAGAGCAGCAAAAAGTCAGCAAGGTTGCATTTGAATCTCTTGCATTTCCATCTGCTGCAACAGTAAATCAAAAGAAATGGATTCTCTCTGTGGTCAGTGGATTTGCCTATCTTTTATTCTTTATCTGGAAGCCATTATTAACTGCTAATTGACTCACATTAATATTTGCTCTCTTTTTGAGTCTTTTTTAAGAACAGTTTCTAAGCTTTTCCCATCCCCCAGCCTTCCACGAATTCTTGAGGAGGAGCTTCTGTCCACAAGAAAATAAAGCAGAAGCAGAGAAACAGACAATACAGAGATGAATTAGATGACAGACTTCCCCCTGTCTGGGCAGAGCAAGATGGTAGAATTTCAGGGTCTCAACAACTTTGGATCACAAAGATGGCATAGAGGCCTGGAATAGCTGAAGGGAAAAAAAACATGAGAAACTTTTATTGGAGATGAGACTGCACGGTGACCTATGGATTTCTCTAAGCATCACTGTCAGAAAAACATGCCATAGGAATCAGCTACACATCTCCAGTCCAAGATTGGAAAACCAGGCACTTAATCACTAACAAAAACAAGTTTCCTACTGAGCAAGGAAAGCGCATCCCCTCCTGTGCAAGTTGGTCCTTGCATCTTTCTGCCAACCTTGTTAATTACCAGCTGAGAGCAGACCAGAGACAATGCCAGTGTGGGATGTACTTCAATTACCAGAGGTTGGGCTCCTCTGAGTTTGCTATTACCAAGGACTCTTGCCTTTCTGCCTTTATTTCATCCTACCTAAGTACTCTGTTCTAATTTATAGCTTTGCAGTAGCAACGCTGTAGTTAAAAGAAATGGCACTTCCACTCTACACCTCTATTTTATTCCTTTCATTTGAGTTCATTACTTCAGTTACACATAAAAACGTGCTTTCTGGCAATCCCTGTCCTCCTCCTCTTCCACCACCCCCACAGCAAAAAATATTTGTCATTCCCCAAGGACACCGGATGGCTGATCCTGTGCTTTCTCTTTCATAGCCTGTAGATTTGTCTTCAATGACAGCTTCTGGAGGTAAAAATCCTCAAGGATACTGCTGCACTGTTTGCCTAGGAAAGAATTAGAGTTTCCAAAGAATGTAAGAGAATGTCTATTTGCCCTGTGTACATGGAAGAATGAAAAAGGAGGGGCTTTGACCTCTGCTCTGACAGCACTTTACTTCTCTGGTTCTATTTTGAGGTTTCTCTGATCCCCAAAGGACCTGTCTGCAAATTTTGCAAGAGATATGCATCAAAAGTCAGCATGTATGACAATTACATTAGAAGTCACACAGCCAACCATCTTGGGCTGTACTTGCTGTGCTGTGCTCTCTTCAGAGAGCAATAGGGTTCCTTCAGCCACATCACTGATCTCTGCTCTGTGGTCACCAGTGACTGGATCTGAGGGAATGGCCTTAAGTTGTGTCAGAGGAGGTTTAGGCTGGATATTAGTTCTTCACCCAGAGGGTGGCTGAGCACTGAACAGGCTCCCCAGGGAGGTGGTCACAGCACTAAGGTTGACAGAGTTCAAGAAGAGTTTGGATGATACCCTCAGGCACATGGTGGGACTCTTGAGGATGGTTCCTGTGCAGGGCTAAGGGTTGGATTCAGTGATTCTTGTGGGTCTCTTCCAACTCATCATATTCTGCGATTCTGTGACTATTACACCAAAGAGAAAGCAAAACAAGTTCACAAGTCTAAACCTGTGAGTTCCTCAGGTCCATTCATCTATTTTAGTTCATTGAAGGACAAAGACAAGGCAGAGCAAGTTTTATTTTTACAAAACCATGTGGCCTGTCAAGACACTCGTGGGAAAAATAAAGCCAGGACTATCAAAACTTCACAAAGGATAATTGCCCCACCTCAAGCTACAGTGATGGGAATTTGTCAATTTTATTAGCAGGTTTTATTTTGCATAAGCGTTAAATCCTATTTCATCATATCCCCAGTATCCCCACATATTCTTATTAACCTAAGAATTCCAAAAGTGAACACAGACTTTTCATCCAACAATCCATAAAATTATCCTCCACAGTTGTGTGCATGCACACATGAAATAGTGCAAAATGTCCTTTTCAGTGCCAAAATAATTGTTGCAATAACCTCCTCCAAATAAAAAAGGAAAACCACCTTCAAAAATTAAAAATAAATACCAATAAATAGGGAGAAAATGCCAGTTCTTTAAATATTTCTCCAAGTTTTGGGGAGTTTCTTGGATGTCATGGCAGAAATGGGATATGAAACAAGAATGGGTGTAAATGTTGGGGTCAAACTCAAATAGTGAATACGAGGCACTCAAGCAGTGGTGACCTACATACCCCACAACTGAGCAGGTGAAGCAGCCTTTTTCCAGGCTGTATTTCACATTCAGCCTGTGAGACCAAAAAAATTTCTGCTTCCCAGTGCTAGCCACTTTTGAACAAGAAGAAAAGCTGCCTTGAACTGATTATCTCCATCACAGATTTTGAATTGTCCTCTGATGCATCTGGTAATGGCCATTCTGTGGGACAGAATGTAAGGCTGGATGGGCTATTGGGAAATTGAAGCAATCGTTAAGAAACAAATATTACGGAAGCTTTTTGGTAGGGCTTGGCTCACACCTGGCTTTTCAGAGTACAAGGGAAAAAACAGCATCTTGTTCTACCAATTTTTTTTCCCCCCACTCCTCCTCTTCCTTTTATTTTCATTTATGAAAATTTAGAATCTTGTTTTATACAACTGGATTAAGCTGATAAAAATAGGTCAGATAAGAGGATTTTAAAACTTGCTGACTACTGCATCAGTTCAGTGAGTGCTGTGCATAATTGTCATACTATATAAAAGTCAATAAATAATGACAGCATAATGAAGAAGCCTATTAATGACTTAAATTATAGATGGTGTTTTGTGATTCTTAACTGGTGTTTTTGGGGCATCTTTTTTCTTGTTCTTCTTGGGATTTTGAAGAGGTAAAGTAAACATGAATGCAATTATGCAAATCACAAATTTTGCAATCAGAGCTTCTGAGACCGTCCTTTGTCCATCACAGATGACGTAGCCTCTGGCATCCTCAAACTAAAAGAAGACACTGCTTTTCCTCAGCTCTAGTGGGGTGTACAAGGCAATTTTAATCAACTCCGTCTTTTGGCCATGAGAATGGAAATGAGACATTGATCTTCCCCATTCTCTTCAGTAGAGGAAATAGCCTTTCCACAGGGACTTGATTAAAACACATTTCCATCATAGAAAGTTCTGTGGAACTGAAGTGTATTTCAGAACATATTTTTAGGATCTTTTGTAAAAATAGCCTCCTCTTTCAAATAAATTAAAAAAAAAAGAAAAGCCACTTCTTTCCACTGCACCCCAAGGAAAGTTTCTGAGATGTCTACCTTAGGTAAGACAAGAGAAGCAGCAGCTGTCTCACTGATGCCTGGCTTGATTCTAGCTGCGACATCACAGTGACAGGAACATTCCTGCAGCCCAGAATCTTCTGTCGTTCAAAGGCATCTGGTTTTTGTTCTGAAACAGGTTGTAATAACTGGAAGCAAGAGGCAGTCTCAGAAATTCTTAAAAACCTGCAGACAAACACCCTTCAAGGAAAAAGTCACATTTACATCCCTTAGTGAAATGTCCACAAAACATCTCTAATTCTAGTGAGAATTTATTACTTCTGCTACTAGAATGGCTCAGTCACAGATTTAGTTTATTCCTGACAGAAGCAGAACTCAACATCACAGAAAAGCAGGAGAGAGAGAAAAACACCTCTGACTGAATTCTCTGCTAGTGGTATTTTTGCCAGGTAAGAATCAATGTTAAACAGTCTAATTTACTGAATACAATTCATCTGCAATTTTCTGAGCTAGAAATGATTTTTCCATGGAAGACTTCAGCTCCAGGATAATATTAAGGCTCTCACTCCCTTAGGTGTTCTGAACTAACTAGACATTCACTGGAGAGCAAGATACTAATTTACCTCTGCTGCAAGACACTGAGGAGGTGTGAGAAGTAAAGCAGAAGTGTGGAAAATGAAGAAGGGGAGAAAATAGGAAGAATTCTATCTATATCCTGAAATAGCAAAGACCTAATAAACCCAACAGCAAGCACGACACCTGTGACACCTGAGGATTTAAAGGTCCTTGTCCTCAGGTTGACATAAAAGGGAAACCCACTATGGGCAAACATTGAGCATCACATACCCTTCCCTGCAGCACCAGGCACTCAACATGTTTAACAAGCTCTTCTGCAGCAGATTTGGCATTGCAGCTACAGGAGGGAAACTTCTCATGTATCATGTCTGTCCTGGAGCTGCACTGCCCAGGGGTTTTATTGTTTTCTTAAGGCTCTCCTGGGGTACATCGCACTTATGGACAGGTTTCACTTGCTTCAGATTTGACTTGACCTGTTCATATTTACAACCTACTTTTATTCCCATCTCTGCACTGCAGCCCACTGTTTCTAAATTACCAAGGTAACAAGATTCTTTAATATTCACAGTTTGGTTCCACCAGTTGTTACAAGTCTGTTTTTCATTCCTGCTGTCAGTCTCTTGGTCTTCTCACTAACACTCCTGTTTTCACCTCTCCGGTACCAAATAATTCTTTTTAATAAATATTAAACAGAAAAAAAAAAAAAGGGCAAAAAATATTACATCATCCACCCAGCAGAAGTTTCTGATGATTTACAGAGTTAATACAAGAACCACAGAGCTTTAGCTCAGAGTATTTTTTCATAAGTGGCTCTCTATCCAGCTCTAGAAGCAGAGGTAGCATTGCCTGATCTCTGAAGAAAACAGATCGCAATAAATCTGTTGCAGTAACTCATTGGTGTGCACCAATCTCCTGAAGGGCAGGTCTCACGGGTAACTGCAGCCAAACCAAACCCCTCCCTGCCCAATCAAACAGCAGCATGCAAGGAGGATTAGCTCAAGAGCAAGCCAAAACCAAGTCAGTTGGCTCACTGCTTTGGGGACCCACTGCCTGGGACTCCTGCCTACCTGTTGAACTTGACAGAAGCACTTTGCAAGGATTTTTCCAGATAAGAAAGAAAAAAAGAAAACAAATCCAAACCCACTAAGGTTAACATGGAAAATTCATGCTTTTGACTCTAGCAAACAATGCTAGAGTTTTAAAAGGGTGTTAGGTATGCAGGACAACAGGGTTTTGCCTGCTAGTCTCTGGCTCAGGGTATTCCTGCCTTGCCTTTGGGTGGGAGTGAAGAAAGGAGGGGAGATTTTGTTCAGAGAAGTAACATCAGACAATTACAAGGGAACAGTCCTGCAGGTTTGGAGGAAACTCTCAGCTTAGCACTGGTTTTGTTAATGTAATTGCAACAAAGTCTGGGAGATCCCCTGACAAGCCCTGCTATCAGAGCTCACAAAGGAGGGGAAGAAAAAAAAAAGGCTTCCTTCTCTGAAACCAAACACCCTTTTCTGATCCTTTGATCAAAGGCCTCACACTCTTCATTTGAAACCCCCAGTAAAACAACACCAAATATCAAGACAAGAAAAGAAAAAAGGATATCTACAGTGTTTCATTAAATAAAAAGTTAAAAATAAATCATTCTAGCCCTCTCCCTTCCTTGCCAATACCGTTTATAATGCTAATGTGTCCCTATTTCCTGACTGACTTCTTTAAAGGGGGAGAAAACAAGGAATGTACACATTCAAGTAATAGGATGTCTTTGTCAGTTCATTCAAAATGTGCATTTCTATTAAGCAGACAGGCCTTTTCCTTCATGCCACTGGAATGCCTGATTTTACTCAAACTGCTACTGTCTACATTCACAAACAACTAAGTGATAATTCTCTTTCCTTTTAAGAGCTGTGTCTACCCACTGGCTCACAAGGAACTTGGTTACATGGCAAAAGCAGCAGTGCCACAATATTATAATGTATGCCAGGTCGTTATTCAAAATGTTGCAGTTAATTTCCCCATCATTTCCATGTTCCTATGGAAGCAGGTTATAATCTTTCTCCTCCTACATAAGGCTGTAAAACAAGAACAGATTACTGTAATCCTTTTCCTCCCATGTCACACAAACATTATAATCTCCTTGCTATGTCAGAAGCAAATTTCTATCTGTAAACATCAAGTCAAACTTGAGTTGCTGCTGCCTTCATTGTATTGGTAAACAGTTATGTAAGCTACTTACATATATTTAAGCACAAATACATTGAGGGAAGATTGAAGTTCTAAGCTGCAATTCAGCCTTTGGTTTCTTGCATTTATAAAGGACACAGAAGCACAGTCCCTTCACAGGAAATTTAGGAATTAATTACATTCTGGTACACCACTGCCTGACACACATGAGAGTCATAGTCTCAACTTCAGTGGCATCTGAGCATTTGAATTCTATTCCAAAGGACAATTTAAATGACCTGAACATATAAAAGCAAGCAGAAAAATAAGTGGAGGAACAGGAGGCTGCCCAACACTTCATCAGCACCACAGATCCTTACCAGGCAGAAAACATTCTGGTTGGAATTAGAGACAAGACATGACACCTTCCAAAGCACAGCAGAGAAAGAAATAGTCTTTCAAACGAAAAGCCAAGGCCCAGAAATAATAAATATAAGCTTAATAAATTTTCACATAACCTTTAATGGGTGTGAGAATTGTCCATATAACACTCCACTTTCGCAATGGCCACCATATTGGACTCAAAAAATAAAAGAAACAACTTGTAACTGTGACAAGGGATAAAAACTGTCTTGAAACAAGGGCAGAAAGAGTGGAGGACTGTCTGCATGCAAAGAACATGGCAGGTTTAAGATTTTCTTAACATACAGGATAAAGAGGAATGAACACAGAAAACACATCTGGATTTCAGCAAGTAGTGCTAAATAACAAGCTGGCACACAGAATTCAATTTCTATTAGCAAAAAAGGCACAGAAGAGGGGACCACACTTTCTCTGAACTGGGGCTACTATAGGAAAGAATTGCTAGACATTGGACCATTTCCAGCTGGTATGAGAGTCTTAAATGCCATCTAGTGTCAGTAAAATGCAGAATTAGCTGGCAGTGGATCATGACCCAGTAAAATAAGTGTTTTGCTACCAGACTAAACAAGGTAAAGATTTTATCCATGGAATGATGATGTCTAATAGGACTAAATTGAAAAATAGATATTTGCATAACAGAACTGAACATGTTAATCTGCAATAAGCAAAAGTATACCCCAGACACTGCACACTCAAGCTCAGATTCAACCTTTAAAGCAGCTCTACCTCAAGGGTTATAACTAAATTGTTTTATACACTTCCTTCCTTTCAGTATGACCACATTCCATATAAAGACAAGATCTGAATGTGCACCAGCTTTCTCCTTCCTCACCCAGACCCATATCATAGACCCCAAAGGGCGATGCAGCAGTGGGGTCACACAGAAGTCATGAGGTTTTTTAACTGGGTCCCCATGCTGCAAAGTGCACTGTCAAATCACTTAAGTGCAACAAAATTTGATGACTCCTTTTCCACCAGAAAAAGTAAGACTTCATAAATCTGGTCT
>JAWWES010000169.1:27628744-27659722 GCA_035583135.1 Lophotriccus pileatus
TGTGTCTGGGGGATGGGTGTATTTGATGTGTACCCATTTTTCAAAATAAAAAAATCAAAAAAAAAAAAAAAAAAAAGGAAAAAAAGAAGAAAAAAAAAGAAAAGAAATCTCACACTACTCTTAGGCTGCATATTCTACACAATAGCTCAGGAAACCAGTGTAAGGAAACTAATTTTGGCCATTAAACATATCCTTTCCCCTCCCACTGCTTATTCAAAGAGTGATCACATGCTCCCTGCTGCAAGTTACACCTTTATAGAATTTAGATATGGAAGAAAACTATTAGATTAGCTGTTCCACCTACTGATGTGGGATTGTTCCCTGGAGGACCTTATTCATTAGTGCATCACTGCCTAACCTTGTGGGCACACTGTGCCAAGAACATCTTGATTTTGTTCTGCTTTTTCCTCTTGTCCTTTCCTTCTGGTGCTGAGAGCAGCTGAGGGGGTGATTTTGTGAGGAGCATGGTGGACAAGGTGGAAATCTTCAGCCTCATAGTCAGGCTGGTGGTTTGGATCCTTGCGTGTGTACGTATTTATGTGAATGACTAGTTTGTATACCTTTTTAATTAGTATCCAAGTTCAGAGGACTAGATGGGGCATGATCTTTTTCAACATATTTCACTGAAAGATCTTCTGGAGCCCAGTGGTCTCCTACAGCAAATTACCTTCATGGCTTGCCCTGCAGTGTCTCAGATCTAGCTTCCATTTTACTTTCTGCTTTTGCTCTTTTGTGAGCAGATAGAGCCAAACTTTTAATTGCTTGTCTGCCAGGGAAGGCAGCTTGGCATTTTGCTGCTTTTCCAGGACAGAAAGTTTTGTTCTTTGGTCTGACCCCATAAAACTCTGAGTTTTCCAGGGCAGCACTGGGTGCTTGGCATGCCTCACAGTTGTGCCTGGTATCGGGGCACTTTCAGCTGAGTTTTCTACTGCAAATTTTTCCTCTCAGAGCTTCACTTGTACCTTTTGTCCTGGTGAGGACTTCAGCACCAGCCCCTTCTCTGGGGTCAGCCGCTCGTGATTTAATAACCTAATTCAGAGCCACTACTGAAGCACCTCCAGTCCATCACTTTAGGCAAGTTTCTTTGTTCTGGGGTCCTGTGGGTATAAACCCTGCACCACACTGCAGCTTTGCCTTTCCTCTGTGGGCCACCCACACCTGCACTACACCCTCCAAGCCTCTGCAAGGTCCCCAGAGGTGGAACCAAGGTCCAGAGAGGTCTGACCGCAAGCAGACATCTGCTGACCCCGACAGGGACCATCGTGAGACCTGCAGAGCCCAGACCAGGGACAGGGAGCCATCGCCACACAGGATACCCCGCATCCTTTGGAGATGCACTTCCACTTTGTCTGGGGACCTGGTCCTTGGAGCTTCCCTTCTGTTCATGGAGACTGGAAAAAGTGGGGGAAAGGGAGGGGAGCAAAGGCGACCACTTCCATTCTGCAGTTTCAAAGTTCTGGTTTCCACCCTCAGACTTATCATAAGTGGCTGCTGCGTTACCTGACGTGGAGCTAAAATCTGTAGGGTGAATTTTCAGAGCAACGCACAGGAAATTATATGCACAATTACTGTTGTTAACAGAGCCTGGGCATGCAACTCCCTGCACAGCAGGCTGAAAATCTTCCCCATGCATGTTTAATGGAGTTTGGGTTGCTACAATCCTGGGGCTGTGTCCCTTTTCTAATGCGTACTGTCCTGAATGAAACAAAGGAAGCACTGAATGTCAAAGAGATTTTATTTTGCTGTTAAAATAATATTTTCTTGATCTGCAGCCTTCCTCTAATGCCAAAGCACTTCTTCCCTCACACAGTGATCCCTTAATCTTTCTGTTCTGTGAGGAAAAAAAAAAAAGAGAGAGGAAAAAAACCCCCACTTATTTGTTTATTTATTTTTCTGCCTATAAATGTTCCATGTAACATGCTCATCGATGTTCATACAAGTGAGTATATACATGTTCATACAGGCAGTGCAGTTATTCTAGTGATGGATGTTGTTGAAATAGGTGTAGGTCAAAACACAGAAAATATCTGTCTAAATCTTTGATGTACTTTGAGTAAATAATATATTTGCACATCCTCAGAGAAAAATGAATTATATGTGCCATTTCACTAATCAGGTATGTATTTCAAATGTCTCCCTACTCAGGAGGTTATTAATGTGGCATTTAAACTTCAGTACATTATACACTAAGAAAGGTCTGTAAATTTGGGATTATCTTTTGCTTCCATGCTGTTTATTTAGTTTTATGTGCTGTAATTGTTTTCCTTTCCCATGAAGAAGGTTATCAACTTCTGCACTTAGATCAATTCAAACGGACTTTAGTTATCTTCCATAAAAATTAAATTACTCCTCTAAACTAACAGTTTTGCAGCTGCAAGGAGCTTATATTTACAGCTGTGCCATCTCATTGACTGAAATATTCTTCTACAACACTGGGCTTGACTTACCAGCTTTCTGCAAGGTCTGAAGGCAGAAGGCAAGGTGCTGTAAACCAAGATTAGAAACACCGAAGTAAAACTACAAACACATCATATATATATATATATATACACACACATACATCAAATACATATACAAGTTTCTAAAAGGTTTCAATCACTCTAAAAGTGCACATGATTACTCTTAGGCTCCCCAAAATGCTTTCATCTAAGAGCAGAAAAAAGTGTAGTTTTAGAAGCATTGTTGGGGCATGTCTAATAGATTTGTCTAACTCTCTCTGCCTTGATATATGCAGGACGGTTGATTGTATTCTCCTTAGCACAGATCTTGAAACTGTAAATAAATTTTTGAAGTAAATAGTCACAATAATTGCTTAATGAAGTATCACACACCAGCAGTTCTGAATACAAAAAAAAAAAAGTTCAAAACTACTGTGTGGTGTCTCTTTTTACTGGAAATGGGCTTTTACTTTTAAACTTCTGTTATATTTGGAGACAAGCAATCCCACTGAAAATGATACCACTACTAATAGGGAACATATTATCTTTCATGTGGGTATTTTTTTTCATGTTTAAGGTTTCTTTGTTATTATCTCAGTAGCAAGACTCTCCACAGTCTTAGGCAGAAAATCAAAATATGCCTTAAAGCAATAATCTTTTAATAAGTATCAAATGTCTTTCAATGAGATAAAAGAATTCTGTAGCATGCTTATATACACATACCCACACACACACACTTACTTCACCATTAATCTTATTTTATACCTTTTCAACAATATTTTTGGGAATATCATGGTTTTTGGTTTTTTTGCTTTTTTAACCAAGACTAAACCCTCCTCATAAATCTTAGATAATTAAACTTCTGCTATTAAAAATTTTGTTAAAACTGTTCCCCCAATTGTTGGGCCTCCTTGTCCCTCCTCTTTGGGAGATGTTTCCGTAGGCTGAAATGGGGGTGTTACTCCACACTTCTTTAAGAGACCAACTTGAAGATGTTGGGTATTTACAGGAGGGTATTCACACAGACAAATTCAGAGGAGGTGCTGGGAACATATGTAACTGCTCATGGACACTGGGGCACTGGGCCTCAACATCTGGGCCCAGACTTGTCCCACACAACTTTAGTTCTTATCTGGGGAAACGAAATTAGAAAGTTAGTGAGCTGAGGTGTCTTCTGTAGGCAGCAAAGATACAAGAGCAAGATCCCTAGAATTAGACTGAGGAAATGCCCAGCCAGTCTCCTGCC
Organism: Lophotriccus pileatus; assembly: GCA_035583135.1. Taxonomy (NCBI): domain Eukaryota; kingdom Metazoa; phylum Chordata; class Aves; order Passeriformes; family Tyrannidae; genus Lophotriccus; species Lophotriccus pileatus. The sequence goes on from JAWWES010000169.1 coordinate 27,632,429, forward strand.
AAGGAGGACAGGGAGGAACACAGCCAACAGGATTGGTTACTCTGCAGGGGGAAACGGAGAAAGTCTGGATGCCACTGATGAGGGGCACAGGTTCCTTTGCTAATCAAGGGAAAGAAGACTGCATGCTCTTAACTCTTACCCAGCCTTAAGCTTTGTCCTGTTTGTTGAGAGGAGAACATTTATAGTTATCTGTGTCCGACGTCGAAATGCAGACTTCTCAGCCCCACCACTCACTCGTGACTGCTGTGAGAGGTGCAGTGCTCACGGGGTGCTACTGGAGGGCACGTACTTTCTGCTCAGAGGTGAGAACCTGCAGTATTTCAGCCCAGCAAAAGGTAAGTGTGAAGGAGAGGAGGTGCTGCACTGCAGAGCACAGAGGTGCTGTATTCTCCAATCGCTTCAATGGGAAAAGCTGGGTCTTTTTGTGAAATGGTGCCTCTTGCACCTTGGCTTCAGTGACAGCAAGCTGCAAGTTGCCTACATGCCACAGGTTAGGCTGTCAAAGTTGTTCTCTTTCCTAATGCTCTTTATGACAAATATTCCTAATTGCTTCTTCCTTTCATACTTTTCTGTGCCTCCTGGCTACGACATCCAGTCTGTAGCCTTTATGGTCTGTCTTTCAGAGCTCGGCCTCAATTGTGTCTACCTGTGTTTTCTGTTTCTTTCCAGCTCGGGCATCCCCTCCCCATCTCCCCATCCCTCGGTGCCTGCAGAGCGACACGTGGGCACCTGCCAGCTGCTGCAGAGACCGTGCTCTTCCCACCTTTCCAGACAGCTGAGCGTCACGTTGCCCCGTGTTTCCTACAGCTTGTGCATAAAGATGCACCACTTCCCTCTCTTTGAATTACCCAAAGCGTGCCTGCCACCTTGAATCAGAAAACAGAAATACCATCACCAGATACTGAGGGGAAAATGCAGTGAAAGGAAAAAGAAAATGAAGCCAAATGTGGTTTGTCTCTTTTTATGGAGACGGGTTCAAATTTCAGACCTCCCTAACATATATGGTGGTGATAATTTGAGTTGCAAACTCATGATTACTTATTTAAGAAATCTACATAGTAGTGTTGCAAGAAGGAGACTTTGAAAGCCTTTTAAGTATCTTTCTCATTAATTTACTTAATCCTCTGATCTTGCCTTCTTTTAAGTTGTTTATTTTTAAAAGAAAGACAAAAGTGAGCTGGAAAGCTTTGTTACTAAAAAAGTTTTAAAAACTGTATGTGATACAAAGTAATTAAGAGAATATAAACATAGGTGTAAACAGTACACAAACACACGGAATTGGTGTGCTGGGAGAGCTTCCTCCACTGGCTTTAGAGGGAAGCAGTGGACAGAGTAGCAGAGTACAGGTAGCAGACCTCTACCTCAGCCAAAGTAAAATTTTGCTTTCTAATGTTTATTGTCTTTCTTCAATATTTTTAAATGCTGCAAGATACCAAAATAAAAGAGGTTTTTGTAGCATAGAAGGTGGAACCAAATACTGTATCTGATGGGAACTACAAAATGTTCACGTTATTTTTTGTTCTGCAGTGTTTTATGACAATTTTCAAAAGATCCCCTGATGTTTCAGATTCCAGCACTTCAGGGTGCTCTGCTTGGGATATGTAAGGAGATTTCTTTTTCAGAAAGTAAGTTGCTCAGCCATCTCTGGAAAGCAGGTCCCTCCACAGTACTCAGCACCCAAAAAACAAAACCACCAGAGGCACCCAAACCCATTCTTTTCTTTTAAAGATTTTACTCAGCTAACTGGGACAGGGCAGGCCTGAATTTTGGATGAAAGGAAACTTAGATGAGCAGGGAAGTTGCTCCCCAAGGACTGCATCCTCAGTGATGCTATGAGCCAGCAACCCCCGTAGCTTTCAGCATCTCTCATGATCAGACTAGAAGTCTTTTGCCTGAGGCTGAAAATATCTTCCTCTCTAAAACTAAAGTGATGTTGGCTGTGAGTTATGATTAGTAATAGAGTCCATTTGTGGTGAGGTGGGGGGAAGGGGAGATAATGGACCCAGAATCATAAGACTTTACATACTTGGCATATTTCCAGACAACCAAGGAGGACTGCCCTGGTCTGGGGAGTTCACTGATTGAGGATGAAAACTGGGAGAGAGCACAGGGAGAACAAACAAGCAAATTATATGTAAGTAGTTTGCAGTCTTTGTAAGTGGCATAATTGAAATACAGCATGTTGAAGGGTAAGCTCAGGGAGTTACTCTGGCTAAAAGGCCTCCTGGAAGAAAGATCAAGATTGCTGGAGTGTCAGGAAAACAAACCCAAACAAGCATATTGGCAAAACAAAGTGGGAAGATGTCCAAGTGCCTGCTCGGAGCATCAGCACCCAACTCCTCTCACCCACAGAGAAAGAGGATGGCAGCACAGTGATGCTGACAACGGTGTCAGACCCTCATCCGTGATCAGCTCTCACCAGTGTGTCTGGGTGAGCTGCTGAGTGAAAATGTTCCAAATTTGGAGGCCCCAAGAGAGGGGTAAGTTGTGTTTGGCCAGGCTATAATTGCATCCTTGCATTACTATGCAATTAATTGCTGCCGTGGTCTGCTGGAGAGGAGGGAGTGTGCCAGCTCCATTCCCGGGCAGCCCCAGAGGCTGGAGGAGCTCACGGCTCTCGCTCCAGGGGGTGACCTACTCGGATGGCTCTGCAGCTCTGCTGCCAGCCCTGCTGGCAACACCGGTCTTCCCAGGATGATGTGCTTTCCTCCTGCAGTGTGGTTCTCTTAGCAGGCAATAAAAGTTTCAGAAATCACATAGAAAATGTAGGGCAGGGAGAACACAGATTTTTTTTCACTGATTTCAGGTATCTTAGGGAAGAGATAACTAGAGAAAAAAATGTGAGCACAGTTTTCTGTAGCATTTTGTATGACTGTTTTTAGTGCATACCTCAAGTGGAGGCAGTGTCTTGCAGAAAATACAAATAATTCCCCTACAGAGGGGAAAAGAAGAATAATTTCAGTCTTGCTTTACAGATCACTGTGCCTCTGATGTCAAGAATAGCACAGACAATTAGCACAAATTCCTGAATTAAAGGAAAAGCTGTGTGTAACCCCCAGTTTGGGATGTGCTCCTTTTTCCTAACAGGTTCCTCAGTAAATCCTAGCTTGTAGGGGGGAAACAAGAAGGATGAGGAGATATTTATAACTTCCCGTGTCTGGGATTGCCATTGTTGGCCTCAGTTTCATCAGATGGTATCTCGGATAAGTACAGAAGAAGGAGGCAGAAGAGAAGCTCCCCATGAACCCCAACATCGAGTAGCAAGTCAGTCCTTTGCAAATTTCCTTGTTTAACTCAGTGGCAGCAGCACCAGGGATTTTTTTCTGAGTCTTCCTGAGGTTTCAGGTGTGGGCTGGCTCCTGGATTCCTGCAGGAGATTCCTTTTATTCCTGGCCATTCTCCCAGTCTCCTGGGGAGCAGCTGCAGCACACGACAGTTTTTCCAAAGCATATGAATGGCAGACAGCCCTTGGCCAGCCCAGAGGAGCAAGCAACCTCTGCCAGAGCACATCTGGGTAAAAACTAAGAGGGTAAGCTGGTTTGTCTGTCTGTGTTTCATCTGGAAATCCCACCAAGGGCAAAAGGAGCTCAGGGTTCCTGCCTTGGAGCTCCTCTGTCCTGGGCACCTGGTAGCCGGTGCCACTTTGGTCTGCAGGCAAGTGGTCTGTGAATTATAGAATTGTGGAGCCATTTAGGTTGGAAAAGACCTTCAAGATCATTGAGTCCAACCATGAAGAACGTGTGTGGCATGATTCCAGCTGGTCATTTCTTCCTCTTTTTAGCAGAGCCCAATTTGGGTTTATGGGCAATGAGGAGGGCAAGCAGAAGGGTGGGGGGCACGTCACATTGGAGGAGGTGTTTTGCACCTTTGTGGGTTTAAATATTTATTTTATTTTAAATATAGACATTTGCACAAACATAATGCTATGCTGAAAAAAAAAACCTGTGTAGTTTCACCTCAGTGTATGCAACTAGACACACACATACAAAAAAGGTTCCCTGGTTGCACTGGGTGGGAACAGCTGGCACAAAATCCCCTCATGTGAACCTAAAAATACTCATAGGCCATGGCTCTGGAAGAAAAGAACCTTTTTCCAGTCAAGCCTTTTTGTCAAGAAGTAGAGGAAAAAGGTTTTATTTATTCTAGTGGTTAAATTACTGTACACAGAAAGTCACCACAGTGGAGCGTTTTCATGATCTTTCCAGCCTGTGCCACCGAGAGGATCCAGTTTAGCCCTTTGGGAAGATGCTGGTGGCAGTGGGTTTTCAGTTGGGTTTTAGTAGGGATTTATGCGACCCAGAACGAGTAAACTGAGTCCTGCAAGTTGAGCATCTTAGCAAGTTATCATTCACAACCTGCCCAAGAACTGAAGTGTCTTGCTACAGCTTGGCAAAGTTATCAGAAGTTTGAAATGACAAGGAAAAGTGTGTCTGATCTATTTTAACTTTCTTCTTTGGGGACTCTTTTGTTACCTATTTTTCACCCTACATTTTCACCCAGTCCCATAAACAAGCCAGGCACACGTTTAGGTTTGATCCATTTATCTTATAATATCGAAGTCCCTTCTGAAGATGATGAACAGCCTGGGCTCTCCTGCTGTTCTGCCTCATTGCCCCTTTCAGAGCACAACCTGTGTGAGGGATTTGAGAAGGGGTGGAGTCTGTTTTGTCAGGGAAATTATTATCTTAGGGTTTGCATTATGGAAAAGAAAGGAGGAGAATGAGAAGGGACTGGATGTTCTCCCCACCCTTCCCTACCCCACCCGCTGCTGGTGGGCTTTGTGCCTCCTTCCACACTGCAAATGACTCAGACCCAGCAAAATCCAGAAGCTGGAGTCCTTCAGCAGATGAGATCCATCCCCTTTTGTACCTTCTCCAGAAGACACACACACATCCCAGCTGGTGATGGTGTGTCCAGAAGGGCTGAGCTGGGCATCTCTCCAGAGGCAAGGCCAAGTTATGCTTGGGATGGAAGGCAATAAATACTAAATAGCATTTACCTTATGTTTCTCATTCACAGCCTGCCTTAAATCATTTGTAACAGGGGCAGGGGGTTGGGGGAGGGATGAAGGGGGACAATATTGGGATTGTGTGCAGTCCGAATGCCAAGAAGTGTTTTTGCCTTCCCTAGAGATGAGTTCTGTGGAGCCTTGCAGGGTGTGATCTCTTATTTGGTAATGTGAACACAAGGAGCAGAAGCACAAGCAACCAGCACAGCAATAGCATTAGATCAGGGGATTTGGACTTTGCTCTGCGCCCACACCCAAGTCAGACACAAAAATACATGAGCATACATTTGCAGATGTGCATATGCATGTGCTTCCAAATGCTGTTTTGATTGAAAAAAGGAGACAAATTACTGTTTCTATCGAATAATTCACTACTGAGGAAAGCTGCAGTGTGCTGCAAGCACCAGGGCCATGAATGAAACTTTTTATGGGAGCCAGTGTGAGGTCTCTGCTTTGGACTCTCTTTTGTTGCAGTGGTGAAATGAAAGTAGGTGCCCCACTCACAAGCAGGGCACCTAAGTACACCACTTTTATAAAGAGTTGTTCAAAAATAACCCACAGGCTAAGATCCAAACTGTATTACAGTATTTGCACAACTAGGTTTGTCCACATTGCCTTGACTCTTTTGCCTGTGGGTGCACATGTGTCCATGACAGTACTGTGCAGAATAAACAGAGGCCACATTCTCTACCCCACTTTTAAACTGATTTGTTTAAAGGTTAATGCATAAACCCCAGCAACAGATGAAAAATTTAGCATAAAAGCAAAATGAAATCACCTTCAGGAACTTGCCAGTTTGGCCATTTAGGAGTCTGGGTAGGTATTGATTTGAGGCGAATATTCTAAAGTTTGCATTACCCTTTGAAAAGTGCTAATGTAGTTCTTGTCACTTTAAATTAACTTTAGATAAGAGGGACTGACAGAAACATGAAGATGTGTGAACTATATTTGACTGATATTCTGTCAAATATTGCATGGGGTTATGATCCACAACTTTTCCCATCTGCTGCTCAAACCTGAATCCTTGAATGCACAATGGATTAATTACCATATTTTGTTCTGATTTTACTTAGTAGTATAAAAGACTGTGAATGTTAAATGTACCCTTACCTGCCTTCATTTTCTAAGGGTAAGGTATATGAGGAGGGGAGGCAGGGTGTCCTTTAGCAATTTTTTACGGCCGCATGGAATGATTCCTGAGCGCCCCTCTTCTCAAATGATTTGATTCATAGAAGTTAACCAGAGTAACACGGCACTTGGAATTTCATTCACTCCTTTCCTTGTGAGACTTTTTCCCCCCCCTTCAGTAATAAAAGCAGTGAGGGCTGATGTAGCACATTCCATCCGCCGCGCTTTACCAGCAGCAGTGTAATTACACAAGGCTCTGCCGTCCGGTATCGCTGCAGAAGGATGTGGCGTGGAGCGCTCGAGGTCAGCACTTTCGACTGATGCTGTGTTTCCTAGAAGGCCTGGCATTGATTCTCCAGCACCACCTGTGCATCCCAACAACTCAGACTGACACTCTGTAGCTGGCCTGCCCCTTTCTGCAGCTGGACGCGCAGAAAGCTGGAGGTCTTGAAGTAAAGACCCCTTTGAAAATAGGGGCAGTATTAACTTGCCAAAAATCCCCCAGTGTTTCAGTGAAAAAACTCAGAAGCTTTCAGTTAAAACTCTTTTTTCTCCTCTCCTCCCTCTTTCCTCCCAGTGCTGTTTGGGTGAGTTGACTTATCTTGACTTTCAGGTGAAGGAAATAACGTCCACTTTAGTTGATTTAGTAGTGGATAGGTGAACCCTAGTAATAGCTAGTTCCCTTATTTTGCAATTTCCTTAACACACGTATCTCTTGAGTATTTTTTCTTTCAGAGGGCACTGTGCATTGCAGCGATACCCTGAGTCATATTCTGGCACTGCACTGCTTAGCAGATAGGAAACATTTCTGTGTGTCGGGTTGACTCTAACATGCCTGTGTCAATGAGAAAGTATGGTTATCCAGAAATAAGCAAACTCGATGGTGTGAAAGGCAGATTGAACTTATGAAGTCAGATAGACTTGTAAAACAGAAAAACAAACACGTTTCTTATTACAGTGAAATCCTTTCTGGAAGAACTTTATAATATTACACTTGGGAGTCATTGTGAACCCAGTCCTGTCTTTTATATGTTTTGTCAGGTTTTTGGAGATTTAAAATAACATTGCCCTTCTCCAGTACTAGAATATTAGATAGATTCCTCAGATGTATCCACAGCCATTCCTCCGTACCTTTTTATTTTCCACTATTTTTTAGTGTCATTTCTTATGAAATCTCCAAACCTTGATTGGGAGATTCTTTGCTCCTAATTTCTTTCTGTGATTACCAGAGGTGGGGCACAGCAAGGGAAGATTCTACATAGAAAATACTTCTGTTTTGTTTGGGGGAAGTTCTGATATAAAGCACAGAGCTTATCCTTCATATCCATTTCCTTTAATTCTGCGGGTGAAGGGGTTGGAGAAGATAATATGTGAGCCCAAGGAGGGAAAAAAAAGGGGACTTGAGATACTCTTGGAATATATTAACAAGTTTTCACTCTTTGGCTGGAAGTTAATCCTCAAACTGAGTGCATTCTTACCCCCTTGCAATACCAAGTAGGCAAATGGCTACCAATATTATCAGTCCCATAGCTGGTATCTGCAGGACAGGCTCAACAACCTTTCAGACTGTGCTAAGGAGCACTTGGCTGAGGATGCCATGCAACACCAGCAAATGCTTAGGCAGGATTTTGGAAAATACTCATCATTAAACTCACCCTGCTTCTGTTAAGTCAATCCCACTGAAAGCTGATGCCTTAAACTCTGCTGGGGGGTCAGAGGAGAAGCCTTCTGTTTTAGTGCCGCTTTTTCGTCTTCTCTTCATCTAGCTAGCATCTGGCCCAGTTTAATAATCTTTGTTCTGAGTGGTGTAAGGTCATTAGCAAAACCTTAATGGGGACAAGGGTTGCAGCACTGGACCTCTATTTAGGGAATCTGTTCCAAAAGGAAAAGGTATGATGTTTCTTGCAAGTGACATAAAGATTAATGAGGGATAGACAGATGCCCTTGCTCCAAAGTCAGCAAAAAATAGAAGGTTCTGTTTAAACTTTTCAAAATGAATTACAGTCAGGTGCTGACAATCAAGAAACAAAATGAAATCTGAGTTGGAGAGTCTGGAATAATTCTCTGGGTCTTTCCCCAAGCCTGTCACTCTTTTCTGTGGATATGAATATTAAAGGAGAAACAGTCTGCAAATCCACACATCCTGAGCTTGTGAGGCAAGCTGGGGACTCAAAAAAGATCACTTGGGAACTGCAAAGGTTGTCGGATATTTAGAAAATACCAGTGTTTCAACCTGATTAACGGACGTAGAAGAGTAAAAGTTTTTTCATTTTTATACCTTTTTTAAACTGTCCAGATGCAACTCTTGGAACTGGTAGAGATGGAAAGGATGAAAACATGTCTATACATATGATGAAGGCTAAATACTGGAAGTTACAAACACAGATTTTTATTTTAGCAAAGCAGTTCAGTTCCATTTTGATTGTTTAGGCAAGAAAATTTAATATTATATTCATGTGTTTGTCTTGCAAAACTACAGATTGTGTATGTGAGGGTGCTACAAATGCATAGTGGAAAGGGGTCAAAACAGTTTCAGAAATGTATAGTGGGTCAAAACAGAGACAGGTGAGACTGAAAACTGAGTAACAATACATTGTAGCTGCTTATTTTTGAAGCAAACCATGAGAGCATTGTATACCAGCTCTGTACTATATTCCAGAATATGTTCAGGGGGGTTTCATAGTGGTTTTAAATGCAAAAAGCCCTGGTGTTATTCATAACATAGACTACTAGCAAGTTTCAGGTGATTAGGTCTCTTCTTTAAGTTAGAGTTAACAAGTATCTGCCAAGAGTTATGGTCAACTGCTGTCCTATTTGCAAAATATATTTTTAGCTCTTCCTACATTGTAAAATATTTTGATAGTGTCATATTTTCAAACGAACAGTTTCTTTCTTAAAAAAAAAAAAAAAAAAAAGCCAGCATTGTTGAATATCATTTTCAAAATACAAGTTATCATGGGACACAAAAGATTATTCTCAGTTTAGTAAACTTTTTTTGCAGAAACTGTTGACCCAGCCTGCTCAAGACCACTCATGCAAGTTTATACAGAGAGAGCAAAACCAATAAATGCTCCCACAAATGACTTTGGAGAGAACTCTGAACATTTCTCCCTTCCCCTCTTGCCTCACCAAAGCAGCGTGCATCCTGACAAAAGAGAAACCACAGAATGTGCAGAATGTCAACAAGATCCTGGGGTCTTATTCCCACTAGTTTTACTGGGCTCCGAGTCGGGAACTTGCTGCCCAGAAGACTAGACAATGGGCTCATTCCTTCTCCTGCAGAAGCACAAAATGAGGCATTTCCTCCATGTGTTCCCCTGGCCCATCACAGGACAAGCAGAGCACGCTGCTCGCTGCTCACCCACAGCCATACTCGTACTGAATCGCTGTGCGCTGGCCACTCGCACTGCATGCTCTTTTAAACTTCACAGTCATGTGAACATTCATTAAACCAGTTGGGTACAGGTGGTTCTTGCACTGGAAACATGTGAAAACATGTGTTTTCTATGTTGATTTTTATATGAAGCCTTGTGCCCAACAACCTAATTATTTTTATTTAAGTATTACGTCACTCTTCCTAGCACAAGCAGAGTGCCAGCACCTGCTCTTTGCTGCACTCTCTAACGTTTTCTGTGTCCTCTCCTATCTTCCAAAACGAAAGGGGACCATTCTCACCCTGAAGGAATTTACTGCATGGTGTCCATCTGGGGTGCAGCAGAGACACAAGACAGTGTAACTGGTTCTTTTGCTATTGAGGTTGACTGAACTAACTCATGCTCCTGTACTCAAAGTACCCATCTTAAGTCCCCTAAAGACATCCAAGGAGTTGTTGCACATAAGCAACTACAAACTTTTTGATACTTTTCAACAGGACTTTCTGCAGATGAGTTAATGGTCTCTCCTCTTTTAAAAAATCTGTGATGTTAGGAATGATGGTTTTTGTCAACATCTTGTAGAGAGAGAAATCTTAAAGGTAAAAAAAGATACATTAAATATTCCCATGGTCTTCTGCAACCACACTATTATTTGTAAAATCTCTCATGTGAGGTCAGAAGATGAGGAGTAGTTTGCTCTCTCCTGTACCAACACTCACTGCCTTATCCCATGCCCTGCCCTCGTTCCAGCAACATTTGCTCTCATGCTACCAATGTGTCCACCCCTGACCGATCTTGCTCTTGAGTCTTCAGCTTTTCAGTCATGTTCCAGAACACCAAAACCTGAGTTGGCCATCTACAAAGTTAATAATTTCTCATTAGCTGTCATACTTCTGTTGTTGAATAGATTCTATCCCTTTTAGATAACTGTTGGTTCTCTTCTTGTACCACTCTCTTTCAGCATGACCATTAGCTCTTCTCTCCTGCTGTAAGGTTGCTGACAGTCTCCTGCTCTGAAGTGCCCCAAGATTCTCTGCCCTGATCTCATGCTTCAGTCTTTGTCTAGTGGAAATCCTGTGACCAGGCTGACTTCCTCCATACAGATCCAATCTGTCTTTGCTCAGCTCTGATTTTCACAAACTGAAATATATTGTTCCTGCATGAGGACACTCTGACAACTGCCATCTAACTCCCTCTGAAAACTGATTTCACCCTTCAAGGTTTCTTCCCTCTCCACCCATTTCCTGTTGTTCATTTCCTCAAAAGCAGCTCTTGTTCTAGGTGGTCCAAGATGTCCATGTCCATAGCTGTGCTTTCATGCCAGATACCCACAGTGCTTGAGGAGCATCCTGCAAAGCTGCTGACACGTTCACCTTCTAAAATCTCCCTCAGAGCTCTCTTTTGACTAGATGACCACTGAAAAATCAACTGTACTTTGGCCACTCTCATCCTGTTGATGGTCTGACTCTTTCCCTGCACTTCCACATTTCTCTGTAGCTATCTCTTGACTCTGTAACTCTTTTCTTTGTTTTTATTCTGCTTGTGCAGAGGCTTTCTCTGTGGGCTCCTAGTCCATGACTCCTAGAGGATATGTCAGTGCACTCAAGTAAGAGGGAACATGAATACTGCAATGAAGCCAAAACTCTTGAAAATCTTTGTGACTCAGGGTGTTCAGAATCTGAACCTAGCTCCAGCCACAGATTTTGCAATTGGCCTGCAACTCTGTGCAAAACTCATATTGGAACATCCTTGAAATTAAGGGGTGGTGTTGGAATCTGCATCCAAATTTCACATCTGTAGGTCACCTCTCAAACACGGGTATTTGGAAGACGGTAAGAACTGAGCTGTAAGCAGCTCCATCGGCGATGAGATATTGTTGCTGTTTTTTGCTGTCTGTGTTTTTGAAATGCTTGCTACAAGGACAGCTGTGAGGCAGATGCCGTTCTGAGTTCAGATGTGGAATGTTACAGGGTCACTCTGCTTACCTTATCATAAAAGAGCACGCGTTTTTGTGCTCTTCATGTGCTGGAAAACAAGTCCATGACAAATACTGTATTGTGTGCGAGGGCTGGGGGTGGGGGAGAAGAAGGGAAGGGTATCTTGTCCTTAGGGGCTGCTGGTGCTAGGCACCACAAAAGAAAGCCCTGTTTGTCAGCAACACTTAGAGATACAGGGCCCAGCATGAGGCACCTGCAGCAGCTTAAGGATGGCTCCGTGGGTGAGTAGCTGTGTACCAGTGGCTGGGCTTTCCTGCCTGCCATGCAGATCCAGGAGGAGTGGTGAAGCTAGACTACTGCAGGAAGGGAATCCAGGAGATAAACAGCCTGACAGACATGGGGCAAGAAATTCCCAGGTGATTTTAAAGAATTTCTGCGAGAGGATGAATGTAGTGCGGTCCTAGCCTTTGGTCTGCGTTGCTACGCATGCAAAAAATGATGTATCTTGAACTGGTGAAGGGGGATAGTTGTGTTACAGGATGTTGATATTGGTGTCACCAGCTGGGCAAAGTAAGAGTTTGAACTGGAAACTTGTTCTTTTGTAGGGAGGGAGTAGAAGGTGCTCAGAGATGGGATAAAAACTGTCAGAAAGAAGCTGAGACTTGGTGTGCATGACGGAGGCTGGGATGATAGAAAGCAAGTGGGTTTGAAGCCTATGGAGACATCGCAGGAGGTGTCAGAACCCAAAAGCGGTGAGGATTCCTGAACAAGGAAATCTGGGCTGAAAGATGGGAGCTTCTATGGGGCAGGGGTCTGCTGGCAGGAGAGCTGGGTGGCCAAGGTCACTCTGCTGCACAGCAGGGGTGTGAGTGATGGTATGGATGGCAGGGTGAGGAAAGGCTTGTAGCAGGACCAGAGTTAGGTCAGGGAGAGGGGGAGAGAGGCAAAAAAGGAGGCAAAAGAAAAAGCCAGAAAGAAGAGATGCAGGGATTTTTCTCCATCTGGCTCTTTTCTACACAGTGAATAAGCTTTCAAGCCTCTGTCTTTCTTCCCAGTGTCCCTGTGTCTTGGAAAATTGGGTTGAGCTATGTGAGGGAGGATAAGAGAGTGAGGATGGAAGAAGTCTTACAGCATTGGAATCCCACCAACTTGTCTGGGCAGCTGTTACTGCTGATTATGTATGCTGTACTCATGCATGCTGCATTTCCCATGTTAGCTGCATGGTTTGGAGCCTGCAGTTGCAGACAAAGGTTTTGGTCTGTGTTCTTCCAGCTTACTGGCCTGTGCAGTTTGTTACAGGAATAGCTACAGATTCCAAGGCCTAAGATAGACTGAAAACATAGACTCATACCTGCGTGCTTGTCTGCCCAATATATCTGCCTACCTTTTGTACTTGTATAGTTTCCTTCATGGTAGGGTCTTAGCACCTGTATAAGTTGAATGTTGAACATACTTGGCACAGGCATGAGTATGGAAACACTGCCCCGTGCCACATATATCCACACAGTTGCCAAGGCAAATATGGGATCATATCCTGCTGCTATTCAATGCACAGAACTCCTTTTAGGAGTCAATGAGAGTTGTGCATAAAAAAATCAATGGAAAGAGTTGACCACTTTCAAATGGAACAGTTTGTGGTGCAAATTGCACTATCTTTGTCATGCACAGAAGATAAACCTGACATTTTTTCCTGGCTATCCCTTTTTGCTAGCATGCCCTTTGGAATGTGCTTTTTCACCCCACTGTATCTAACCAGCATCGTGAGATTGTTTTCAGTAAAGGTGCAGGGAAACCATCCAGGGTGGGGGTGCCCAATTGGCCTTTTAAACACATGTATAAATATTATTGCTGATTATTCACACGTGAGCTCTTTGCATGCCATATTTTAAAACATATTATAAAAAATCAGAAATAAAATAGAAGGGTTTTTTAAATACGTGGGGATACCATCATTATACCTAAAGGTAAAAATCTGAAATCACCTCAGAGGGATGAGGACTGAAAGAAGCTGCTAGTTTGGCTTGTGGTTTAGAGGATGTTCTATTGCTGAGCTACTAAATAAATCCCCTTTTGCCCTGCACTGCCTCCAGCAAGCCCTTAGCCTTCCCCACTCTGTCTTCCCCACACTGTTTCTCTATTTTTCCTCATAATCTCAGCCCTGATTCTCTTTTTCCCATTCTTCTGAATGTTGAAGTCATGACCTTTGTGGTTTATAGGCCACAAGAGACTGAGCTAAATGTGTTAGCACAGAGTCAAAACAAGTAATAGCTGGCCAATTAAATTAATAATCCATATTGTTACAATGTTTAACCACGGCTGTTTCCTCAGTGGTCTGTTTAAATCACAGCCAAGTCCTGACCTATTAAAATGAATAACTGGAATTATGAGAAACTCCATTTAATAAACACAGCAAGGAACGCAACACAATCGGTATGAAATATTTATTACCACTTTAAGCAGCAGCTAGTTGAGATTTAAGATTGGATTAATGAAGGGGTTTTAATTTCTGGCTAAGGGAAGAAAGCTTAAACCTGGAACATTTCTCAATTTCCTGGTATGGCTTTGCAATGGGCAAGATTTGAGATGGGAGCGCACAATTCGATTCATGCTTTCCCCTTGCAGAGCTCTCTCCAGACACGTTCGATGCAGAAGGAGATCAAAGCAAGCAGGCTCCAGACAAGTGGCTCAAGTGGCTTGAAAAAACTCTGGGGAATAAGGGCTGGAGCACTAGACATGAGCCTTTGGATTTTAAAATGAGCACTCCTGCCAACCGCCATCCTATAGAGAGCAAGTTAATGGAAGGCTGGTACATTCCCAGTGACAACGGCTCGTGTGCATGCATTTTTTTGCAGTATGTCTCAGGGCTAGAGGAGGGGGAGAGAAAAATCCCTTCTCTCTGAAATTTGTCAGACAAAATCTCAAGCTGGGAGCAAACCCTTGTTGTTTCAAGTGGCCCAAGTATTGTTTTTCTTAAGTGCGGAACTACCAAGGTTTTGCTATTTTTATTCACCCTGCATGTTCATCTTCAGGGTTTCTCCATCTAACACAAAAGCAAATGTTCTTCTTTGATAGAAACTAAACTGTTGCCAGGGTTAAAAAATAATCTCTCATGCCCAAGCTTAAATGGGGATATTATTTTCCTTTTATTTTCTGCTTCTTCTGATGCAGTAACGCTGAGCAGTTTAATAACATGCAAGTCCTGGCACAATGGAGTTGTTCGGAGGTACCATGTCAAGGGGCCATGTAATAATTGCTCTGGGCTACAGAGACACCTGGAGCATCATCTCTGTGACAACGGATCCTTCTCATCATTTCCACCATAATGGTTCCACACTATAAACCGTATCCTGCCCTGTATTAAAAGAAACATGTTCATTAGGTTAAGGGAGGTGATTCTCATTCTCCCCCTCTACTCCACTCTTGTGAGTACTGCATCCAGCTCTGGGGCCACCAACATGTGGGAAGTAGACCTACTGGAGTGAGTCCAGAGGAGGCCACAAGGATGATCAGAGGGCTGGACAGGCTGAAAGAATTGGGGCTATTCAGCTTGGAGAAAAGAAGGCTCCAGGGAGACCTTATAGCACCTTCCAGCACCTAAAGAGGCTACAAGAGAGATGTAGAGGGATTTTTTTCCAAGTACATGTAATGACAGTACAAGGGGGAGTGGCTTCAAACTGAAAGAAGGTAGGCTTACATTAAATATTTGGAACAGGTTGTCCAGAGAAACTATGGATGCCTGATCCCTAGAAGTGTTCAAGGCCAGGTTAAACGGGGCTTTGCACAACCTTTCTAGTGGAAGTTGTCCCTGTCCATGGCACGAGGTTGGAACCAGATGATCTTTAATGTCCTTTCCAACCCAAACCATTCTATGATTCTGTGATCCATCAGAAAGACACTGATACATTAAAACACTGTCCTAATTTGAGTAAATACAAGCTACCATTGCCTCCAAGGATCTCATTTTCGGCATGTGCTGTGATGATACCAAAAATTATACATATTTTCTCATCACCTCCTTCTTTTGATTCTTAATAGTCCCAGCCTGAGAGCTGGAAAGGCAGAAAGATTTTGTACAGACAGCAGGGCCATGGAATAAGCAATGTCTTCCATGCTTTTCCTGTAACACGTTTGAGCCCGGAGCTGGCAGGACCCATGACTTGGGGTAGTACAGCTTCAACACCCATTCCACCTGATGGATAAAACTGACCATCAAAGCCATTTGCCTCTTATGCTGGCAGTCTCATCTGTGGCCCTGATTCCATCAACAGATCTTTCATTTGCTCAAGGTGGTAGGCAAGCATTTCATCCTGTTCTCAGCATGTGCTTGTCCCGTACATTAACCGGGCAGCCAAGGGATTTTTCCTGGCCATTATTTCTTGGTTCAAGTCAGTGAAAGATTTCTGTGGTGCAGCACCAGATTCAAACACTGTGTGAAGTCTGACTGCCAGGCTTGCTGAGCCTCTGCAATGCACAGCAGCCAAGAGGAGAAGCAAGCAGATCTGGTGGTCTTTATAGAACAAATGTCAAAGACAGGATGGAACATCAAATTTTCGTGTACTTTCTCTTTGTCTTGAATTTCTATTGGGAAATATGTTCACATGAATGCATTAGCTTGGAATATTCCCAGTAGAATGTGAACTGGATCTTCAGGGTTTTGGTTTTTTTTAGTTGGCTTCCAGTGCTGTAAATATCTTCACTTCTCTGCATTGTTAATAAAAGTAGTTTTGTTTCCCCATGTGTTTTATTTTGTAAGGACACAAGAAATTAAAGAAATATCTCTGGGCCTAAGGGGGCTCCCTCCTTTGTGAGAAAGCTACACCTTAGGCACTTCCCCGCTGCCTTCTGTAAACATCCTTGTGCATGTGAGTGCTGCTGTGCTCACGCACAGGATATGCAGCGTACATGGTGTGCAGCAGTAGTGCCTCTCCAGGAATACACAAGTTATTTATGTCCTGAACTGTATGATAAAACTAGTGTGAATGGATGTGACCTGGCTTAGATAGGTCTTCAGTGTCCCAGGCTCACGCTTGGCGCGACTGGGAACAGCCCTGTCACCAGAAGTGAACTTTGGCTCGGGAAGTTGCACCACAGCATATCCGGGCCAGCTGCCTGTTGGAGAGAGAAAGGGCAGCAAGCTTTTAGCCAGAGGCTGGCAGGGATAGGCCCTGCTGCCCTGATAGCCACTCAGCTTGCAGTAATCCCTCAAAAATCTGCCAGCCACTGTACGTCCAGGATCAGGAAGTAAAATTAGGGTTCTTTGTGCTATCTCGCTGCACTTCTGTTGGTTTATCCTGTTTTCCTTTCCAAGCCTTTAGGCTCCATTTCACATTGTTGTCTCTTGCTGTTCTTTCTACAGTTTCCTTCCAGGCTCCTCCAGAAAGAAGGGCACAACCACCTGAGAGGTTAAAACAGAACAATTCTTTGACATTGTGTTGTCTCCTTTTGTAGCAACCTCAGGTCCTCAGAAAGCCCTTATGTTGCCTACCTCATATGTAAACTTTAATCTGGGCTTATGTACCTGCTCCCAGCTTAGCCTTCCCCCAGCAGGTCACCATCTCTCCTTGTGCCCCCCCACCTGCATGTCTCAGCTGATTGTTCCCTCCCCAGTTTCAGGTGGAAGGGGGTGAGGCAAAATGAGCAATATAAATGTTATGACCTTGTTTGGTGGCCTTGCTCCAGCTGGCATGGGTGCTGGGGGGCTCCCGCTGGCATTTTGGGTACTGTGGGTGTTTGTCCTGTACCCCACAGTTGTACCCAAGCGGTCCCTGTGACCTCTCACTTGCATGATGGATATGCCAGGCAGATGAAGGGACTTTCCCAAGACTTTGCAGTGGCCACAGCAGCCTGGGACCTCCCTCATTTCAGAGTCTTGTCTGCATTTCCTGCAAATTACAGTCTCTCCCAGCATGCTTGAAAATCAGAGAGCTCTAGGGAATGGGAAGATTATATATAGGGCAGATTTCCTGGAAGCCATAGATTGATGGGTTTATTTAGGCTTTCAGCAGAATTACCATGGGAAATAAGGATCTACTGGGAGCTACCTTGCAGGGAAGTACATGTGTGAAATCTCCCTGAGCAAATGTCCTGTCCAAGCCAGGTTCCCTTTGCTGCTCTCACTGAGTATCTTCCACTGTAGCCTGTTGTTTGGCACAGCAACATGAGTGCCATGCAGAAGCTGCTGGAGCCCTGGACGTGGCATTTTAGAAATCTCATCTCAATAGGGTTGCAGGACATGATGCTTAAAATATCTGTGGTGGCTGGAATGAAGTCTCCTAAGTCTGGCCAGCCCAAGGGAACCAAGCTGGTGTCATCCTGGGAAGGATGCCCTGCAGAATTGCTCCAGAGCAGGGAGGGAGCCTGAGAACTCTCTGCCTTGCTACACTGGCTCTGTGTGAGACACAATGAAAGACAACCACTGGGCTTCTGTGGTCATTAGTGGGCATAAGCAGCAAGGTCTCATGCTTGAATCATTATTCTAAGGTGACAGAAAAAGCAACTGGGGGCTTGGCCATGGTGGTGGTTCCCAGGCAAGCATGGTGCTATGCAGCATCCCAGTGGAGAACGAGTCATGTGGCAATCTGAATTTATTCTGTGTTCCCTATCATCCTTCAGTGATTTGCCCTCCCCTTTAGCATGAAATTTCTAAGAAAGCAAAGTTTGCCTGATTCAATTTGGATATGGAATGTTTCAGAGCCCTCACTAGCACCTCGTTGTTCTGGTTTGCTTGTTACAAATGAGCTTAATGGAAACATAAAAGGCAGGTCAGAGAAAAAAAAACTAAAAAGAAAAACTGTAAAAGGTAATCACAAAATAATCAAGCCCACATTATTTAAAGATAAATATTGTTATTTAATTCCAGTCTTCTCTTTTGGAGTGGGATAACATAGATGTTATTTTTTAAAGAAAGTAATATGACATCCCATTTAATTTCCTCTGAAGCAAGACAATCTGGCTTACCAAATATAGCCTGACAAAGAAAAAAAGAAATTTCCTGATCAAAGATCCAAGAGTGCAGTGCTCCACCTTAAATCCCTCCCACCTATTAGGTCCCCCTTTAGACAAGACAGAGAAACAAATTTCTCACACATCAATGATGCCTCCATAATCAATTTCAAATAGCCCCTTGCATAGGGATGCAAATCTTAGCTTTCTCTTAATAAAGCCTTTTAGAAGATGGATGTACTGATCTGATATTATTAAACGAAAAGTGGTCTCTTTTTAATCTAGAGATGCAGGGGCGTTAGTAACAGAGTGAATCAAAGGCCTGGTCTCTTTCTCTTCCTAATTATCAATAGTGTTTTATAATCTTATTAATATTGATACACAGTATACTGAAGATCTGTTAACGTATAATGTATGTGGAGGATAATTAACGAGATCCGAGTCAGATCAATCGCCTATTTGACAGAAAACGGTGTGTGGCTTATAAATTATACATATGCTAGGTATGGCTAGAAATGTTTAAAGTTTCAGTCCAATCCTTCCAGTACAGCACTGGGAAAACTGATGAACTTAAAGGCACAGTCCCTTGCCTGTTAGGTTTATACTGTACACTCAGAGGAATAACTCTTATTTAAAAATCAAAGAGTTCCATTAACTGCCAAGATCTCAAAGCAGCACAGAAAACACACCTTCTCCTTGTGAAGTGCAGCTAAACAAAAGGCAAAATCTTGTAAGAAAAGGGATGATTAATAAAAGTGAGGTAATTTTCCTTTTGATTTCTGAGAGGAGGTAGCATGCAGGATGTTCCAAATGACAGAAATGATCCCACATCTTCACACTGGCCTTTAACAAGGTTAGACTTGCTAGTGCAGTAAATACAATTAATAATCCCAATTAATATTGCATGTTTTGGTAGGTTTGAGAGCATGAAAGCTTTCCACAGATTACTCTCCACTCCCCAAAGCAGACGCAGCATGATGAGACGAAGGGATGGAAATGCAGAAATAAAACTTTCCTTTTTTGTTGTTGCAGAGCTCCTGATAAGCATGGGGCTGAGATGAAAGGAGATGTCAGCTTTAACAAAAATAACATATTATTATTATTAATAATTTACCTCAGGGGTATGACCCAGTGCAATAATGACTGCTCGAGGCTGTGAAACTTCACCAACATTGTGAAAATGGCTCAGGCTTGCTCAGATTTTCCGCAGGAGACCTTGGGGCAAGTTCAGCCGTGGTGTGAGGAGATACAATTCCCAAGGTGGAGAGGCTGTATCAGTCCCTTGTGTTTCCCGTAGGAAGGCTTGAACCAGATTAACTAAGTAGAAATTCAGCTTCCTCTGGAATCAAACTTCAAGTGATGTCAGTGGGAGTTTTGCTTGAGGGAAAATACAGGCAGTGCCACGCCAGATCATGCCTGAGATAGGATATACTTCATCCAGTGCCCACTCTTATAGGAATCAGCACCCAGTGCTGTGGAGAAGACATAAGATGGGGCTGCATTCACCCACGGTGTGGATAAATTCCTTCCATAGCATGTCCCAGACTATGCCCATCACTGGAAAATGCAAGGAGGACAGAGGTCGTGGCTTCAGTCAGCTTGGTTGCTTTCAGCAACATATACCTCACAAACCTGCCTCACATGAAATTTTTCAATAGGTATCTTTGGGTCAGAACCTTTTTTCACCTTACCTCTGAAAGCAAATTGTTTATCCACAAAGACACACTTCAAGGTTTGTTTTTTTTCATTTTGTTTTCCTTTTCTGTTTTTATTTTCCCATGAACCACTGTATAAGCTGTATGCCTGTATAAATACCCCTCTGTTTTGAAGCTAGCCAAGTGCTCTTAGTGGCACCAAACCTGCCCCTAAACACAGTCTTTTTTGAAGTTAGAGAACTCAAATCCACCCAACTGACCCCTGGAAGCCCAATGATCCTCAATAGCATTACCCAAAAACCAGTTTGCACAAGCTGACAGTTCGCTTGTAATTAAGCCTTTAACATATGACTGTGTGTGACCTGGTGTTCGTTGCAACAGAAGCCCTGATGGGCAGACAGGAGCCCCAAGCTGGCTACCAGTGTCAATACCTGGATGCCACAGCATTGCCTGATGGAGACTCTCAGGATTAGCAAAACTTTTCCTGAGTCATCCTTTGTACAGCCCTTGTAGGGCCATCTGAATCAAAGTGGCCAGAGTGCCTGTGGTGTGGTGAGTAAAAGACTTGGCTTGTTAAAGTAAGTGGGGGAAAATTGTTCTGCCTTTTGCCAGGTGAAGTGTTAAATACAGGATCCATCCCAGGGAAGGGCAGGAAAGGCTTTCTAGATTACAAAGGCCATTACTTAATAGCTATGCTGTCCCTTGAGCCAAGGCTTAAAGTAAATTATTTAAATTATAATATTATGCCCTTTCCCCTGAGAGGTTCATAGGGCTGCACAAGCATGAATGAGTGAATGCTCACAGCCTCCAGATGAGGCAGCCGTGGCACACAGGAGCTCGGATCAGAGTGCTCAAGATGGCCATAACTTCAGAAAAAATGGACCCCAAACCAAAAGCAGTAACAGTTTTGATACAAGTGAATTCCTCACAGCCTCTCAAGATGAGTCAGTAGCTAAATCAGGTAAAACTGCTCTGGTCTCCTGACTCCCCAGCTCTGTGTTTGAATCATTAGACTCATGCTTCCTTTTGTCCATTAGTGGCTTCATTTCTGTCTCATAGCATTAATTCAGGTTATGTTGCCTGCAGTGTTCCATATAAATGAGCTTAAGACCACACAGGTTCACAGGAATCGGCGCGGTCAGGAAATGCTATTGTCTCTCACTCACTCACACCTTCTCATAAAAGATCCACTGGAAGATTTTTAATTGTGTCCTGTCCCCTGATCCAAGCACTGGTGTGGTCATCACCTGGACAGACTCTGGGCTTACTTGTCCCTCAGCCTGTTTCACTGTCATGTTCTTCAACCTTCCTTCATTCCCATTTTACACTTACCTTTTTCATTCCATTTTCTTGACACAGCTTAGCCTTGGTTAACCATATTGAAATAATATGTCAAAAATATTCTTAACTGGAGGTCAAAACTGCTGCTCTAGTTAAGTTCTCTAATCATGCATCTTTGCTGAATCTTTCTCAATGAAAAGTTGAGATCAGAAGTCTCCTTTTTGTCCCTGTTTTCTCTCAGACAGGGGAATCCATCCACAAGTGCAGTGACCACATTGCATTATCCTCCACGACTTTCAAGTGGAAAAAAACCCACAAAAACCTAATAAGCTAATTTTTCAAACCCAGACCCTTGAAGCCCTGAAGGAAAGATACAGGTATCCCATTTGGATATTCACTAGCTAATGCCAGACCAGGAACCGCTCTTTAAACACCACTCTGTAACACAAAACACAATGAATTAACATTGAAGATAGCAGGAAAATCGAGGCACAAATCAGCTACAGGAAGGAGCAAATTAACACTAGGAAGGGAGCAGCAAGTTTAGATAGCGGGGAAGCTGTGCTGGTTTGCAATGCCTGGAATGAAGACATCCCCCTCCTCCCCAAAACAGGCTCCAGCATGCCCATGGGTTAGGCTGTGAGATATTTATGGCCCAGCCAGCATCAGCCTGAGGCCATGCAAACGGAGCTATTGGATCCTATTTTGGAGAGAGAGTTTCACAACACTGGGGGTTTTTTCATGCAAAATTGAGGATGTGTATGCATTTTATAAGTGCTTTTGGCTACAGAATCAGCCCTGGAGCAGGGAGGCCACAGCTCAGCAAGGACAGCTGAGCGGAGGGACCTCCCCACCAGTCTGGGAAACCTCCCCCATGACCGACAGATTTGGTGGGCCAAGGGCAATATTTGGAGCAGCAGCCAGCAGCCAGGCTCCCTGCCTGGGCCTGGAGCTGCTTGTGAAGCTCCAAGTGCCATCCCAAACTTGAAGTGTCAGCTGTCCAGGAGGAGCTTGTGGGGCCAAAGTGGTCAGTTGAGCAGTACTTGCTCTTCCCCTGTTCCACTCCTCCCACTCTTCTGTATGCTCTTCTTTTGTCTGCTTTAAATTACAGTTTAACGCTCATTACCAAGTCAGAGAGTGTTAATGAGCAAGGAAAAGGAGGACATTGAGTGCGTGGAGGCAGGGAGGAGAGGCAAGAGCTGCAAGGAGATGGCACCACTGTACCACCTCCAGGAGGCAGGTGGTGGAGACCAAGCCTCAACATGTTGTGTCTGCCTTTTCACCCACGTGCTCTCCTCTCTCTGATTAGCTGCCAAAAAAAAAAGGTCAAAGAGAGAGGAGAAAGTATGGAGCCTCTGGTGGCTGGGCCTGAGGGGTGGGGTGCAGGGGTTGTAGCACCCCAAAGTCCCCACCCTGCCAGAGGAGGACTCATCACCCATGAAACATGACTGCCTGTGAGGATGGTCTTTCCTCAGCTAAACCACCTCGAAAGGTCTGCCTGTCAAGGTTTCATCAGAGGATGGCAAAGCACCAAAGTGACAGAGTCCGCGTCCTGCCTTTAGTTACCGCAATTTATATTCCAGCACCTTTCTCAACCTTTTGTGATAATATGGCAGATTTTACACTTGAGTGGCTGAGGCCCTGGCACATTTTCCTGTCTGCCAGCTGTCCTGCATGGAGGTAGGAATGGTGGAGACTTCCTTAGCCAGCGCTACCCCAGTGAGAGCAGGGTGTGCCAGACCCCCAAGGCTGCTGTACCTGCTTTCACATCATCAGTTTGTTTAGAGCAAACTGGTGCCACTTCCCAATGTGTAAAAATCCTCAGGGATCTTGATTTAAATCGTTTAAGGTTAAAACGTTTTTCCCTCCCTAAAGAAACACTGTTTTACAATGAGATAAGTTTAATGGGGAGTCCATAAAGCAGAGTTAAGCACCTTGGAAAAATCCAAGGGTAAAACACATAGGTAGTAAATGGTTTGCAGATTGCATCATTTCCTGGAGTCCTTGGACAGAGTGTCTCTACATCTTCTTGGGTTCAAGCATGGTACAATCTTATTAAAAATCAGCATATGGTTTCAAGGAGCTCTACTCAGCCTGGAGCACCGATGTTTGAAGGGAGAAAGAAATTATTTTCAGAGAAGAGGTGTGTGTTTCCTGGCCATGGTCTGGAGACTGACCCATCATCTCACGGTGTATCATGCCCCACACTCTGCATCAGCTTTGGAGGGAAATATACAGGCACCAATTTCCTTCATGTACAGACACCTTATGATCAACCTGGACTGCTCTAGCAAATACTAGTAGAGTGTATTAAAGATCCATGTCTTTCCCCCAGCTAGTGCAGTTAACTAAGAAGCTTTACTTATTGAGTAAAGCCGGAATTTTACAAAAAGCTCATTTCCCAAGTAGGCAGCAAAGGAAGAGAGCAGAAATTTTAAAGGCCTCAGCACCCTGGGTGCTCACTGAAGACTAAGTCCTTTTGAGAATCTGACTGTTAAGGTGTCGCCATGGGAGTTAGCAGAAGCATTGAGCACTTGAGAAAAACAGACCTGAGCTTCATTGCCTGCGGGTATACTTACCTAGAGTTTTTTTCTTAGGATAAGACTTCAAGAGAAAGTGGCTCTAACATAGTGGCTTGCTGCTCTCTTCTTTCTTCCCCCTCCCTTCTCACTCTTCAGTCAGGCAGTTCAGCTCGCTCAACCACTGGAACACTATTCACATTTTTTGCCAGTTGAGTTTTCTACCCTGTGGTGGGCTGTTTCAAAGTAACTCTGAGCCTAATGCAAGGGACATGATGCACAGGAAGGAGAGCTGGTGCCAGGAAAACCCTCTAAGTCAGTCATTTGCTGAAAGTCCACTGTGCTGTGTGATCCCACCACAACATTGCAAAGCAGCACAACTGCTGAGATGGATGGCCATAGCAGGTCTGGTAGCACCTGAAAAGATGGCATAGATTTTGTGTGCTTGAAATCTTTTGAAAAGTTGCAGCAGCAGAAGAAGAAAGTCTTGAGTGATGTTGGCCTAATTTCACTTTAAAATCATATTGTAGCCACTTATGTACAAAATAGACACCATTTCGTTTTCCTTCTTTAGGTAACTGTGGACCTGAGGGCAGATCAATTCTTTTCTGTCTTTAAATACACGCAGACCCAAAATAATGATTTTTTTTGTTCACTTTCTAAATGCCTTATTTTACGGAAGGATGCAAATACCCCCCAGCAGCTTCATGCTAACTAAACAAAAGCAATGCCTCTCCTACTAGTGAGGCCAGCAAATTAGAAGTTAACAGTCCTCTTTTTCCATCCGCTTACTACTCTTTTAATTCTCCTCCCCATCTTTTCAAATCCTTGAGGGAAACAGATGAGCTTTCAGCGTGCCCCGGAGGTTCCTGTAGATGTATGTTTGCACATACACATTCACTGGAACCTTTGCTCTTTGTTAATCCACACAGGTCATGGTGAGCATACAAACTCCAGCCACCTCGTTCCCCAGCAAAGATTTACTAGTCAATGCAGAGTGAAGACACTATGGTTAAGGCTACACTGACCTCTTGAAAGGTATGAGAGAATATTCACTCATCTCCTGTGAAGTATTATCATAAATAAACAGAGGCGCAGAAATGAATGAAGCACATTTCATGTCATAATACATAAATGCATTTGCTTCACAAATTGCAGGAGTCACTGTAACCAGCTGACTCATTGAAAAATGCAATACAGTTTTGGAAGATAAACTACTAAGTGAAAAAATTATGTATTACACACACAGATACCGAGTTACTAAACATAATACACATATCAAAATGTTATCTGTGTAATAACTGCAAAGCCACAGATAAATCGTTTTATCATGCACCTTTGCCTTCATCTGTTCTGCTGTTTTCCAAGGGTTCAATCTTATCCCTACACACTTTACCAGCATTGGAGCTTTGTACTTTTGAAAAGAAAGATTGAAATTACACCTGTTAGGGAAATCAGTGAGAAAAAGCTCTTAAATTGAAGGGGGGTGGGAGGCAGAATGAGAGTGACTCCTTGAAAGCCCTCAAGTACTACAGCTAAAATTGAAAAATTTTCAAACCTGTTCCAGGATTAAGAACAATAATCCTCTAAATTTCAAGGGGAGGGAAAATGCACACATATATTGTGATATCTGTGTGATGAAACTGCAGTACTACAGCGTTTGATTTTTTTTTCCCATTTATATTACAACTTCAACCGACTTGCCACCTAAAGTTCTGAAAGCTCTTACATCTATTTTACACCCCTATGGTTAATTCTTTTGAAATCTTGGGATCTACTCATTTTTATAAAGCAGAGCATATGCATAGGAAGAAGGTCTAAACATTTGTGAGAGTACTTACAGGAGCTTCATACCACTGGAAGAAGATACAAACTCTTGGTGAGGGTGGTCAGACACCGGAACAACTTGTCAAGAGAGACTGTGGCAGCCCTGGAAATAGCCAATCCCTTGGGCAACCTGCTGTAGCTGCCCCTGCTCTGAGAGGATGATCTCTAGAGGTGCCCATTCAGTGATTTATTTCTGCACGTGATTTAGAACCAAAATGAGGTTATTAATCTGCATGTTAAAAATTGCTGCAGTGTTACACATAGCAAAATGATATGATGAAAAGGGTGCAACATACGTTGCAATGTTTCCTTTGAAAGTCAGTGATTGATATAGGGCTGTAAGAAAGAGGTGTTTTTTTAAAAAAAAACACTTTCTCAAATACTTTCCTTGAGCTTTTTAGATCTCTTTTTTCTTAATGCACTGAAATGCTAAGCACCATTCCAAATTCATGTCAATATATCTATTGACATCTTTCTTGCTGTTTTCCTCTTCTTCTATTCTCTGTGGTATCAGCCTTGCCAACTGCTCCTGAGATCTTTGGTTATGATCTAGCAAAGCCCTTAAGCACATGCTTAACTTTAAGAATGCAAACAGTCTTTGTGAATTCAGCAGGACATTTCCTTTAACTGCTTTGCTGGGCTGGGGCCAGAGTGTTCAGTGCTCTGCATAGAGATAGAAATATAATAATTCACACACAGTTAGTTAGAAAATCACTGCAGAGTGTGAAATAAATTGGAACAGATTTTTCCCAGTCCTTTCACAGAATTTGGCCATGAAACAGTACAAAAATCCTACCAGCTCTGAATATAGTTTATAAATTAACAGAATTCAATTCATCAACATATGTCATGGAAAATATCTGGTTTATACACACAGTTACTTTCTCATGCACATATTTTCTCTCCGTCTCTCTCCCATTCTCACGCGTGCACACACACACACTACTTGACTCTGTATCTCATGAACTGTGTTCCTCAGCAAATGTCATAACTTATAGCTTCTTCTAAAGTTCAGAAAATCTGCACAAATTGCTAGGTAAAAGTTCATGATACTTTAAGCTCTTAAAAGACATTTTGGGAGAAGCTGTACAGAAGTTTACCAGCAGTCTGCAGATAAGCACAAACCAGGCAGAGATGCAAACATGAGACCAGCCTAGCAGGGTCAGGCCAAAGGTCTGAGTTCTTGCTATACCAGGTGCCCAGATAAGGGAAGAAGAACAGGGCAAATGTATCATGGCATTTATATATCCCAAGTTTATTCACTCAGCTTTCAGCAGCCCAAGTCTCTCCAAGCCAGAATGGTATATTGAGATTTACTACTACATTCATTTTTTAAATGTTTTTAATTTCATTACTTTATCTAGTCCCCTTTTTCCACATGAGTAAACTTGCGGCACTCACAAAATCCTGTGGCAAGAAGTTTCACAACTTGCTCCAGTCTGTGAAGGAGTACCACCAAACACTTGCTGTTTCTTGTGAACACACTACTTGCTTGTATCTCATGCAATAACCAGGGGCAGCAAGTGAAACAGCAGCTCCTTATTCGCCTTCCATGTGCCATTCATGATTTTATATTCTACTGTAACATCCCCCTCTGCCAGCTCTTTTCGTAGCTGAAAAATC
>JAWWES010000169.1:27659822-27682176 GCA_035583135.1 Lophotriccus pileatus
AGCCAGAATGGTATATTGAGATTTACTACTACATTCATTTTTTAAATGTTTTTAATTTCATTACTTTATCTAGTCCCTTTTTTCCACATGAGTAAACTTGCAGCACTCACAAAATCCTGTGGCAAGAAGCTTCACAACTTTCTCCAGTCTGTGAAGGAGTACCACCAAACACTTGCTGTTTCTTGTGAACACACTACTTGCTTGTATCTCATGCAGTAACCAGGGGCAGCAAGTGAAACAGCAGTTCCTTATTCACCTTCCATGTGCCATTCATGATTTTATATTCTACTGTAACATCCCCCTCTGCCAGCTCTTTTCGTAGCTGAAAAATCCTCCTCCATCTAATCACTCCCCTGTAACATCCTTTGTACAAAGGAAGAGCTGATGTGCTGGAAGAGGCAAGCTGTCTGCTTCAACAAGGTGCTTCCAGGGGAATTGGAACTCCCAGGCTAATGAGACCTGGGCCAAGGGATTCTGCTAAGTTGTGATTGCTTAAACTTCTGCATTGAGGTAATGAACACCTCCTTGTGCATTGACTAAAGTCTGCATGCAGCTAGTTGTGAGCTGTAAAATAATGTCATACATGAATGGCAAAAGCAAACCACCCTTTCTTTTTACTGCTGAAACAAGTGAATCCTTAAGTGAAAAAAAATGCTCAGAAATGTTTGTGTGAAGCATTCTGCTGGTTCTAAGAACCATAGTTTGTGTCTCTCTTTTTGTATCATTTAAGAAACAGCAGTAGAAGATTGAATGCTGGGGTGAAGCCAGTTTTCTCCTTGACATATTTACTTAATCATTTTATTTGTGGGTTTTTGCATGGTTTGTGGGTGCATGTGTGTGTGTGTGTGTCTTAATTCACTGTACACTACTCTAAGTTTTAGGAAGAAGAACTGACCAACAAACTACATGATTATTAAAAAAATGAATTAAGTAGTTCAGATTAATAACTGAAAACAACAAAATAAATTAACAACCGCCTCTCCCAGCTTTTTTATGTAATGTTAACATTTCTTTTAGCTGAGTGTTGTACATGTTCAAGATCGCAAGATTCCCTCCATCTCTGATATCTGATATTCACACATGCTTCCAGATGGGTCTTCTCTTCTGATAAAGGCAGTTATTGTTAACCTGCTTTGCATGTCCCATAAGCTGTGCTTATTGCTGCATTGGTTCCCACAGCATTCCTTCAAGTCTGCAACCTCTAAATCTTATATTCCTGATATAATGCTTTGAGGCCGTGAGACGTATCATCAAAACGCCTGGAAAAACAGGGGCCAAAGCAGTGCCTTTATTTGCAATATGTGTTACCTTGTGAACCGCAGTTAATACAGTACTAAAATGGAAATAAATCTTGGCTGCAGAAATGCCAGCAGCAAAACTCACATTGACATCAAGGAGTTCAGGAATCTACTGACTTCTGCCCTGCCAAGTGTTGCAAATCTGTCTGTGCTGAAATCTGTAAAATAAGACATGAGATAGAAATCCAAGGATTCAACCTCAAAACTTGGTGCTGCTCTATGGGAATCTGTAACTCTTACAATGTGCCTGCCTCCTAATGGACATCCTCTCTTCCTTTTTTTTCTTGGCTGCTGTTGAGTGTTTCTGGTGTGCCCAAGCAGGGTGAGCACTGGCCATGCATCCAAATGTACCAGGTACAGTGCGTCTGCACTGGGATGTTAATGAATGTTGGCATTAGGAGATTGGCAAGGGAAGAGTCCTGTAAGAAAAGCCTTTTATTTCAAAAAGTTCTTCTGTATCCCATGGCTGAGGGGCAGGGTTTAGTGTGTGTCCACGGGATTGCAGAATTTCTCATCACTGTGCCTAAGAATTTGTGTCCTGTCAAAATTGTTGAGCTAAAATTTGCACAATGATCTGGAAGTGTCAGCTCTCCAAAACATTAGAGGTGCACCTGGTATCTGCTCTCCACTCTCCAATAGCTGGGAAACCAGCTAAATGTACTTAACTGAATGTGAGTCTCTGGGATAAGTCTCTGCTCTACCACATGAATAACAAAATCTCATCAGCTTTTTTTCACTTCACCCTAATTTCCTTAGTTAAAACACAAACAGTGTTGCCAGTCTCTGTTCTAGCCATGGCTCTGCTTCCTTTCTACAAGGTATAAGTAAAAATATCCTCCTCTTGCATTAAGAAGATGTTATGTATTGAGAGGCAGGACAGAGCAACTCAAAGGTTACAATGAGTAGCATGGATACAGTTGCTACAAGACTCCAGACCAGACCAGGCTTAGTGTCATTAACTCCTGTTAGCACTTGGAGCTCAAACAGTGGCACGTATAAAATACGTGGGTGGCTTCAACCCATTTCCTAGCGGGCAAGTGTCCACCTGACAAAAGCACCAGCAGCCCTGGCAATGTGTGGTGCACTGGCAGCTCACCCGGAGCAACCACCGGGCAGGAACCCACGACAGGGACTCCGATGTTTCCCGGAGAACATTTCCAAGAGAGGTTTGTGACAAACTGATGGGAAAGCCAACTGTCCTGCCACTCGGCCCGTATTGCCAAGGTGTAGGCATGGTACCGTTCCCACTCCCTCAATGCACGTTTAATCTTTGACAAGGTACGGGGTTTGACAGCAGCGTTGTTTACATATGTATGTGCTTGGTTGAGCTGGGGTGTGCTGCCCTGTCAGTGCCACCTCACTCACTCAAAGGGCTTCTGGGGGCTTCTTCTGGTAGCTTCTGCTCCTGAATGGGGAGAAAAACGGACACATTTTAATCATTAAGCCCTATTTTCTTAAAGGTAGCTCTATCCACAAAGATACTGTCTATGAAATCCTTTAGTCACAAGAAATAAAGTCAATGATTGATTTGTATTCTGCAATGCACCCTCTGGCTAAAACCAAGTTATAAGTACCAAATGGCTGAGACGGGGTTTGTGAAAGGGCAGTTGTGTGAGTGGCAGTAGAAGAAAAATGTTAATAAAGGGCAGTCCATTGAACTGAGGTTAAATACTTTCATACTTCTCAACAAACCCAGAAATGTCTCTGAATTCTCATTAAAAAATGTTCTTCATAATCTGATGTTTTACCTTATTAAGGAAGGGGGATCTTGATGTTCAAGAAATATCATTTCCTTGAGGAGAAATAAAGGTAACAAGGATATAGCTTAAAAAAAAATCCTTTATTCCTTTAATTTTCTTTAAGCATTTGTCTTGCCTTTTTGATCATTTGTCTGGGCTTTATTTTATTTTTAGCGTTTGGTTGGTTTTTTAAATGAGTGAACTTGAAGAAGTGTGGAGGCTTGTCCCTAATTGTGTGCAGGCTCTTTTGTGCTCCTGAGGCAGAGCCAAGCCAGGAGAGCAGCCAGTCTTTCCACTGCCATGCTGGGCACTAGCCCTACCAGTAGCCCTGCTCAGCCTCCCTTTCCCACCCCAGAGTCCTCTGCAGCACTCCCTTGGAACCAGCAAAATCCAGTCACAAATAAATATTTGAGGCTTTGGGGTTTTCCAGAATGGCCTGGAAGTCTCAGAGAAACAAAACCCTGCCAGTTATATGCCATTACAGTCCTCCTTCCAGGTTTAAAAGCGTAAACATCCCAATATACTGGGAAAGGACTTCACAAAACTTAGCAAATACCTGTAGGTGTTTGAACTGAGGCTTAGGATTTCATCATATCTGGTCAACGAAGACTTAGCTTGCAGGAGTTTATACCAGGCACGCAGTAGAAAGCTTGGGTTTAATCCAGATGATTGTGTGCCTCGTTGGTAGCTCTATGGATCTGGCACTCTGGTATGTCCTACAGCTGTGCCAGTTTTCAGCTGTGCTGCTCAGCACAACCTGGGCTTTGGAACACTTTGAGGATGCCAACACCTCATCTCTAATTTAAGCTCATAGAAAGCTTCCCAGGGAACTTTGCTTTGTATTATCATTGCCAAGGAAAGTGACCGATAAAAATGGTGTGAACTGACAAGCTGAGCCCAGCATAAGGGTGCACGTGTGCTAGGGAGAAGCTCTGAAATGGACAGGGGGATGTACTTGAATGAAGATTCCTCCTCAGTGGCCTGCAGAGCACTGACCTGATACAGCAAGTGGACTGACCACCAAGGAAGTGTTGCAAGGATGGTATCTACCTCATCAAGAAGGGACATCACATCTGTGAAGAGTTTTCTTCTGCATTAGGGAGGAGCATATACCTTGATTTTAAATCATATACATGATAAGCCAGCATTTGCTTTAAATTTTAAATTAGCAGAAAATAACACTTTTATAAGTGCATGAGCTCAATGCCCATTTAGTTACAGACACTGTGTTTGAATGTCAGGGCACATTTGATTCTGGACTTTTCTTTATAAACAGCTTAACCTTTTTTGTTTAGCAAATGCTAGATTTCAAACAAGTCTGTCTGTATTGACTGAGCAGTGTTTTTTCTGCTACAGAAGTGTTTAATCCTGAGAAAACTCAGATCTGAAAACCTCTTCGTTGGCTGAAATGTTCAAAGATTTAACAAATTCAGCAAGTGGGAAAATTAATCTTTGAATAGAAGAAACAATCTGACAAAATAAGCCATAAAAGTAGGTGCCAGGTGTCGCAAGGAAGTTCTTAATGCAGCACTTGCTTAATGTATACTCAAAATGCATCCACTTTTGTTCGAAGATCCAACAAAACATATGAAATTGGGTTACACCAATTCTCTTGATCTATGAATCTTCCACTGTGTCAAAGATAATACACCAAACAAACTTACATGTAAATGGTGTGATAAAATGATCTACCGTATACATTATCATCCATTAATATTGTTGGGGCTAATGCATTTCATCTGTCACACACTTTGTTTTATATTATCCCCACCTTACTAAAAAAATACCATAAAACCTGCCAGGTTGACAGCCCTGCAGGTTACCTGCTGGGAAGAGAAAGTCCAAGGACACTGTTTCCCAGCCCTGTTTTGCCCACAGCTGCAGGTGAAGAAGGAAGCAGTGTGGTCAGGTTGTGAGAAGAGGTGTGCTCTGTTCTGGGCATTGCCACTGTCCTCTGAGCACCTCACTCCATTTCTTTGTGCCCATCTCCCTCTTCCACTAAGTGTGTTTGTAAATAAGTGGAGCCACACCTGTTCTCACAGTAACCAGTGTATTGTGCCCCACGCTTGGCAGAAGCCTCCAGGCTCTGTAGTATAGCATAGTAAGTGAAAAATAACAATTCATAATAAGATGAGAGACTCTGAGATCACTCTGACCTTGAATTCTCTACTGTCTTTTAACAGGGAGAGGGTGAAATTGGATAGAAACAGCCCCCTCATTTTGTGTAGAGCCACCAATGACCCAGGCTGCATTTGAACCATAGCCCTCGAGGCGAAAGGCTTTGCGTCTCATTGCCAATTCACAGCAAGAACATAACTTGAGCCCACACACTAATGCTAAGCAAGGGCTGAGTGTTACTAATCCTTGTTCATGTATCTACACCTATTAAACTCACATGTGTGAAGGTTTGCAGGACTTGTTCTTTTATTGTAATGATTGGGCCTTTCATGACGTGTTCATAAATCAAATAAAAAATATGAAGGATCTGTAAAAAGGAAAAAAGAAAAAGACAGATGCAAGAACAATATGTGGCTTTCTTCCTCAAGAGTATTGTGCTGAATATTGTTTGGCTTAAACTGAAACATTATGTTTTTAAAAGGTTGAGAAGGATGTTTAGACATAGTGATTTAAAAGACCCATTATCACAGGTGCTGCACTTTATTCTCTGATTCATTCTTATTACCAGGAAAGCCACCTCCGCAAAGGCTGCCTGGCAGTGTCCCTCCCACTGGAATGCTTGCCCTTCTCCCTGGCTGCATAATGTGTGGAGGGCAGGATTATCCAACTCACTAACCATCCCTCTTGCCCTGTGGACTCCAGGATGATGGGGAAAATCTACTTGGATGAGATCTTTCAGATTCTGACTTTGAGTGACCCTGTGACAGAACAAGACAGAAAACTGCTGCTTTTTAAAATGCCAGGTAGTTACTTTCAGCTGCTAACAGATTTCCTCATTCCTGTCAGAATTTATAAGCATCCATTAGAGTTTTTTTTTTTCCTTCATGTAAATTAAGGGTCTTGAAAACCTTAAATAATTCTCTTGAAAGACCACTTTATCCCTCCTGATGTTTGCATCCCCACGGATCAAGCGTTTCACAAGGGAGACCAAGTGGAGTGACGTAAGACAACACTGCTTTAGAAAGAAATGATGGCAGCCAGGGGTGAGCAATGGAACTTGCTTGTCCAGTGCTTTTGTGAGTACAGTCACAGTGCTCATAGGTTGTCTGTTATAAGTGCAATTGCTCATGATATAATTTTGAGCCCTTTAGTGATACAAGTGCAATCATGCGGAACAAATCTCTTAATTGTTGTCTCACACATCGTACTGTTTTCCCTGATGCTGATGGGAAGTTGTTCCAGGCAAATCACACCTGTCTGGAAGTTGAGCAGCCTGAAATGTAAAATGCCAAGACTTCTTCTCCTATGCTCCCTGTACCCATAATTCCAGTCCTATTTCTTTCACTCCCCAAAATATGCCATTCTTTGATCCACTGCTTTTCCAGCAGAAACTCCTATCATCACTTCTATATCTACCCATATCCATGATCTCAGTCATGTCTTTTAAAAAGTCATCTGTAAAGTGATCTTTTTTGGCTTATGCCAAAAATCACAGCTTCTGAAATCCAGTGGTCTGTAGGGCATGGATGTATCTTCTGTTGGGGAGATGTCCTCTCATGGCATTCCAACACCAAGCTGTCGCTTCCTTATGCTCCTATTGGTAGTCAGGTTCTTTATCAGAAGATAAGAGGACAAAGTGTTTAAAATATATCAATATTTTACTAACATTACTTTCTCACAAAAACAAAGAGTGTATTTTTCATATGTTGTGTAATTATGACTAAGAGAGAGTTTGTGCAGGATGAAATAAGAAATAACAGCCCACGAAGTCAGGGATAGAAGGCAAAGTATCCACACAGCAATATAAAGAAGTTTTCCCCATTGTACACAGATTGGGGAGCCAGTAGTGATTCTTTATTAATTCTATTTTCTATGTCTCTCATTGAAATTTTTTTATACAAATGATACTATAGAAAGTGACAAGGGCTTCCATTGCCTTGTGCATATTATAATCGGTAAGAATAAAAACCCTTTGGTTTTAGAAGGAAATAAAGACATAATTTTCACTATGAACACACAGGGGCAAGCTCAAGTAATCAAATCCAAGTCCTGTCATCAAGAAAAAATTCAGATACTAAAACCAAACAAGACGAGGAAAAAATCTCAAATGTCTTCACTCACCCTGACTGCCAACACCTGTCACTCAGCATCAATACCCAACTGATGTCAGGTATTAAAAAACCCAACATATCCGTTGCATACACCTGTACTTTACAGATGAATTCCAGGAAAACCACCCCAGACTCAGTCAGAGCAGGGCCAATCAAGCAGTTTGCTCCTCGCGAATCTCTAATGAGCTCTTGGGTGCTGGGTTGCTGGGAGTCTGAATGGGCCTCTCAGTGCAGCAGTGAGCTCCCAGCTGAATTCCGGTTTTAGCAAATGCATATTTTCATTTGGGGCCACAGCAAAAATTATTTCATGCTGAAAACAAGCATTCCCGGATCTTATAAACAAACAGTATAAATAAAGAAGCCAGGCCTTCAAGTGTGACTTTGTTCTAGAGAAACATTAAATGCAGTACATCACACACACTTACTCACAGTCACTCTCCCCACCTTCTTCTTAATTTATATCTTCTTTTATTTGCCGGCTTTTAAAAAATAATTACACAGCTTAGCACAATTTGCCATCAAACCGAGAGGAAAAAAAAAGTCACCCAACACTTCACTCAGAGGTTGGAAATGCTGCAGACAGAAATTGTTAAGTCCTTAACATATCAATCCAGAGTTGTATAATTCACATCCAGAGCTGCTACCAAGTCACTGGGTGGGGGGGTAGGGGGGTAGGGGGTGACTTAATATGTTCCCCAAAGTCCATTATGTTATCCATATCCAGGAAGATATCTGTGCCAGGGCTTTCTTGAATCAAAGCAATGTCCACCATTCTTCAACTGTGAGCCTGCTGAGATTTTTTTTTTTTTTCCAGCTTCTGGCAAATAGATATCTGGCTCTAGTACATGCCAGATTGATGCACTTTGTGACTGATCCCTTAATAATATTCAAGTCTCTTAGCCCCAGAACACAAAAGCCCAGCAACTGCACAGATATCTACCTCTGATTTTTTTTGCTGATATATATAAAAAAAACTCCCTCAAAATGACCTCATTCTCTTGTCCTAGACCTCACAATTTAATTTTTTTTTTTTTTTGGCTTTCATGTAGGTCTAGTGACAAATAGATTTATTTTTAGTTTTAGCAAATGTGGGGAGAGACTACAAGTGAAAGACAGAGAAAGAGAGAGGGAGGAGGAGAAAATATGCGTGAGTTTTACACTTGGGGGCCACATTATACCTATTCAATATTTTCTATTACATGTATTCATATTAAGATGCCCTACATGATTTCAGGGCTTCCTCCATCATACACAGTCATTACTCTTAAGCCAAGCCTGTGTGTGGAGCTGTTTTCTCATTCTGATTAAAAATTCCAAGGATATCATTATTAAAAAGACTAACAAACACCTATTGCAAATAAAGTGGTTTTCAGAAATCAAGAGCTAGAAGTAAACAGCCCACTCTGGCTTGATTTCTTATGTTTTTATTGCTACACCCCTGTGAGACTGAATGAGTAGAACTATTTTATAACATTGTGCTGCTGTATAATGCTCTTTAGTTACAATATCATGATATATTAATACATATCTACACTTCAGTCTTCAGCAGTTTCTTTCATCTGAACAGATGAGATCTAAGACACTTTTTTTTCAGTCTTTTTTGATTTTTGGACCCCTACAAATTTCCAATCAAAAGTATGGCCCCCTTTAGAATTTCCATATGCAGAGATTGCTACATCGCATCTGCAAGCTCATTTTCCTTAACCTTTTATTAGTAAGGGTAGCAGGAGTCTGTAGGTCACAGACTGAAAACATTAGCTAAGAGATTACAAGTTAATTAAACTGCAAACCCCTCACCCATTCAACCAGCAATACCTCCAATTTGCAAAGGTGCCAGCGAAGGGACAGAGAGGATCATTGTCTTCACAAGAACACCCCCATGGACGGAAACTTCGCCTGGGACACCGCATTTCCAGCTTCACTGTTAACCTTCACTCTTCTTGGGCAGTTGGTAGATCTGTCAGTGTGAACAGAGGGCACAGAGACCTGGAGATTTGAAGGTTTCTGGCAAATGAAGCCACTGAGCTGGTGCTTCCAGTGTTGTTTCACGAGGAACCTTTTGCTGTGATTTCAGTACTACCAAGGGCTTTTAAACTGTAATCAGGCTTTTCCCCTGTTCTTTGGATGATAAAAAAAAATCACTGCATTCTAGATGTTAGGGGGTTTTGTGTTTGGGTTTTTTTTTTGGAGGGGAGTGGTGTTTTGTTTGGGTGGGGTTTTTTTGGTTGTTTTTGGTTTTTTTTTTTGTGGTGCTTGTTTGTCATTTGGGAAGAAGATTTTAAAATTGTAGTCAAAGCTATTTCCTTGCTGCTTGTTTGCATTGCTAGTATTGGTCTTATCTTTCACAGCAGACTACATTGCCATTGGAGTGCTAAAAAAAAAAAAAAAAGGCAGGACAACCCATTAAGTGAAGATCAGAAGTTGAACAAATTGGGAAGCTACGTTTCATGGAACTGCTAAAATCCTCTGGTTTTGCTTATTTGCTCTTAAACTATAACCTTGTGAAATGTGCAGTCGAGATTAAATCATTGTCAAAGTTTCAGCCCCTGTGCCCTTCCATTACAACGTGTGAGAGTTCCCCCTGCACATTCTGAGATAAGTCTGCACTATTTTTGTTAGAATAGTTCATGCATTCAGAGCGACTTGTTCCAGCGCAGATAAGGCAAGTGGTGCTTTATGATGTACTAGCTGGTCCTGCTGAAGTGTATGTTACAACAGGCTAAGTATCACTTCCCTGTCCACACTGGCAATTTGGAGCAAATTGGGAGATCCTATTCAAGCCTTTGTGAAAAAAAAGAAAAATATTTTACAATCCTCAGGTCAAACTGCTACAGACTCCAAGATGAACTCCTGCACAGAGATTTCCAAACTCTCCATAGAAGATCACTGGTAAGTGTGTGGGAAGATGATGGATCTGAATGTGCTTACTTCCATTTTTTGAGGAATGCAGCTGATGAGAGCCATATAAAATCGAGAGTAAAAGAAACGCTAAAGGCAGTCAGCAATATGTGTATTTTTTTTCCTATCACTTCTTCCAGTGGCTGTAACTTGCAAGAGGTGTAACGTGATGTTAGGTGGAAAAGGATATTTGTGAGTGGGAGAAGGGGTTCACAGCGTAGTCTCTGTGCGACCATGGCACTAATAACACCAAACAAACAGCGTGGTGGGCAGTGGGCTCGAGCAGTCTCCTCTCTGTGCACCCTCCCCCATGGGTTCACTGCTCTCTGTCACCCACACTGCCCTCTCCCTATGGACCTTCCCTCCAATCGGTGCTACTTTGGACCTCTCCAATAGTCATTAAGTTGGAGGACATAAATATTGCTGATCTCTCAGTCTCCTGTCATACTCAGCTGAAGGTAATCCATGGTTACAAATGCTACAGCATGACGAGGTGAACCGCTTTTCTCCAAGAAGCCAAGATAAAAGAGGTGAGATTGTCAGCCAACAAAACTAGGGAAAGTTAAGCTTCGTATATCTCTCTGATGAAAAACAAGCATAATAAATCTTTTAGACAGTAAAACAAAACAAGGGCGCTCTGTGTTGTTAAGGGAAGAAAATCCAGAAGGATTTTACAGAAACTTTTAAGAGTTCTGGTCAAAGTTATACTAGAATATCACTTATTCTACTGAATTAATGTTGGTGCCAGCTCAAGAGACTGTATCCCTGATGTCACAATCTTGGCATTTCCCTTAAAACCACAGCTCCTAGGTCTGTCTCTCAGAGTCTCAGTGTTTTCTTTATCGAAAAAATGGAAATGCCTATCCTTTAGAGTCTTTATGGTCAAGATTTCAACTAGGGAATGCAAACAGGAGTGTACTGTAAACTGGCTTAATACTCCAGACAATAAATTTAGGGTATACAAAGATATTTGCTGTTGTCAGCTAGTAGTTTTTTCCTTCTAGAGAGTATCTTCATCAAAAGTGAAGCTCAGCTCATAGGGATGTAAAACTTTCATGTATAGTCTCTGCCAGTCCTTCAGGCAGTGGCTGCAGTCAGTGAAGCAAGCCAGATACTGTAGCAAGGTGAGCCACAGCACACTGGAGATGTTTTAGCTGGGTTAAGTCACTGTTTGGGCCTGTTGATTAACTTTGCATGACTCTCGGATGGCCAGCTTAAAGACGGGCAAGACAAAATATTCTCTGACATGTTACTGTTGCAGATAATCCTCAAATTTGTTTTCACTGCCTTATCCTGCAATTTGAAAAACATACGCAGAGGCCTCTCCCTGTGGTGTCCCTGTCTTCAGGAAGAGAACCTGAAGGCAGGAGGACCTGTTCTGTTACGGACCACAGAATTGCAGGAAAACAAGCAAAAGCTACTGGTGATGAAAAGGCAATACAGGATGATACTCTTTTATAGTATTATTTGGTTGGAACAAGAAGACGAGGAGTTTGAAAGAACTGTGGTGCTTTATTTTCCTTTCTTTGCCCCCCCCCCCACCCCAAGAGGGTAATGAACAACTGCTGGAACAAAATTTGCCTACGGTGGAAGGGGGGTTCTGATCTGAAATCTTTAAAACCAGGTCAGATGTCTTTCTAAATGAAATATTGTAGCTCAGCGAGAAATGGCAGACTCGTGGCAGGAACCACTTGTTGAAATTCAGTGACCTCTGTAATACAGGACCTCAGAGCTGAAGATCATAATAAACTCCTAAAAATCCTACTTTTATTTATTTGTATTAAAGCAGTGCTTAGATTCAAATTACATCTGCTCTCAGAAAACCCCCAACATATTCATAAAAAAATTTGTTGTGTTAAATCAAAACTAACATTGCTATATTCTGCTAAACATTGTAAATACACTTAGTAAAAATAGGCAGTCATTGCCAAAAGAGCATATAATACCCATTTTCTAGTGTAAACAATTAGTTTTGTGCACAGAAAGAACTTCATGGATTTTGGTAACAGATCCATGCACACATGACCCCATTGGTGCAACAGGATTTCTGGGCATGTCAAGTACCTGATGTGAAATAGAAACTCCCTGCATATCTAAGGTGGCTATAGATGGTAATTGACAACAGTACTTATTTGTCCAGACAAGAACATCTTAAGGTCTGATTCTGCAAGTTTTTGGTTATCCTCCCAAAGAGAACTGTGGTAGTTCACCACTTTTCAGGTTTGAAATCAGGAGGAAGGAAGGAATTTCATATTCCTACAAGTAGGTAACTGCTGCCTTACCAACTTTCCTGTAATTGTCTCGTACTGCAACAGTGAATGTTTCAGTCATAAATCATTTAGCTCTAGTGCCACAGGAAAGTATGCAAAACGGGCTGCATGTGCTATTTTAGCTATGTTCTCCACTCCTGCCTGGACACAGATTGCTTTAGGTCAGAGGGACTAAGAGAATGAGCCTGAGGAGACGTGTATATTGATAATATTGTGCACAGTTCTCCCAGATCCTCTATACACAGACTTTTTCAGTCTGGGCCACCAAAGGAATCTGGAGACCAGTGTTATTCTGATTTATGTCATCTCTGCTTTCTTCTGCATCCTTCTTTGGCAAAATCACTGCCTCAGCTCCCTGCCTTTCAGAAGAAAGCTAAGCTAAGAAGGCTGGCAAGGCAAAGAAAAAAGATAGTGCCTCAGGCGAGCAGTGGTGGTGCCAATTCCACCACAGTCCCTTGAATGCCAGATTATGTCTTCCCACGGATGTAGAAGATGTCCTAAGGGTGCTGTTGCCCAAAGAATTACAGTGGTTCCTGTACAGCCATGATTTGTTGTAAAAACGGTGAGTGGAGCAGGTGAGTGTGATAGACCTGCACTTCAGGTAAAATAGCAGACAAAACACACTGAGTTTCATCTTGTGGATGCAGGACCCACCCTTGCTCTTTGTGTCTCCCAAATTAGAAAGAACAGTCTCCAGTGGAGTTTTAAATCTACCAAATGCCTTGAAATCACTACAAGGTGCATTTGAAACGTACATTTGAGACCGGTGCTGATCACAATCTTATATTCGCCTTTTGATTTGAAATTGCAATGTCCTTTCTCATCAAGGCCAGGAATCTCTCACCTGTAAAACAGAACTCTGTAGTATTGGGGTCCTTGAAAGGAGCTAATGGATCCAGAGAGCCGAGGTAGAATTGCAGCAGAGAGCTTCCCTTTTGCAGATACATGGTTTCTGAAGGAGAAAGTGAGTCAAGAAAGACTGTTGTGAAGACCCAGGACAGAAATGTCCTGAGACCTATTGCCTTTCCTCTTCCCAGTCTAGTAGATGGAGGATGTTTGAAACTACTCCTGTAGATTATTCTCCCACATAAGCCTCACAGAGTGGTTGTAGGTCCATCTCTCTTGTTTCATTTCCTAGAGATTCTGCATTAAGTAAGGACAGGATGCTCAGACACCAGCTCCACTGCAGCTAACTGCAATACTTCAGGCTGCAATAAGTTTCCCAGAAAGGACCCTGTTCCCAAGTGCCTGACAACTGCATCTCTCCAGAGACACTATCTGGAGGCGCCAGCAGTAGACAGAGCCTCTGATGCAATAAATCTTGGGAGCACTCCTGAGACACAGGGAAAGCACTTGATGTTGTTGATATCCTGATTGTTTCGGATAGCTCATTGTCACCTAATTGTACTGTAGGAAGGTCTGTCCATTCCCTCTTGTCTGCTTATTTATGCCCTCAGGCTATGTAAAGGCTGCACATTGCCTGAAACAACAGCCAACCACAAAGTCTCCAGTGCCACTCTTTTGGTATGCGCTTGCTCAGATTCCTTTTTGCAAGAAAAACCTCTGTCTGTTGATAAATGGCAGCATATTCTACAAAGAGAGTGAGACTGCTCTGCTCCTTCAGCAGGGCTCTGTCTATCTCCTTGTCTGACTTGAAACTGCTTGATGTAGTTGGGAGGCCTTTGCCAAATGAGAAGGGGAAAAAAAAGGAGACACGCTTCAGGAGCTGAGGGAAGAAAGGAAAGGCCAAAACAACCTTTAAAACAGAATTATTATTCAGAAAACTATTTGCTAGGAAATAGTAAAATATAGTAAATGTCTCTATTATAAATGGCCTGGTCAAGCTATGAAAATACTCTCAAGGAGAAGTTAAGAAGGATTTTCCTGAGAATCCTTTCACTTTGCTTATGCTTGAATAGATCAGCTATTAATTAATATGATTGTAAGCTTGAAGTGTTGGGAACTGGTTTGCACAGTGGCAAAAAGGTGGCTCTGTGCAAAATACGAGTAATGGCTGCTTCTGTGGAGGAAAAATCCATACGTTTCTTTAGATTTCTGCCTTTGGTGGCTCCTGGAAAGAGTGCATTTCTTGTGGACATGTGGCTGCCAGCCTGCAGACCTGGCTGGGGTTTGGGCTGGGTGTTTAATTCTGGCTTTGCAGGAAATACAGTACTCATTCACTTCCTATCCTAAATTAAAACTTCCTGTCTTAGTCCAAAATGACGTCCTCTTGGTCAGCCTCCACTGTCACCCTTACTGACTGCATTATGGTGATGGCCATACGTTGCTCTGAAGATCTGAGGTATTTGGGACAGAAAGACGTGGGGCAAAGAGACAGTGGTACACTGAAGAGCCTGAAACCTAACTGGACTGATTTCGAGAAAAACTGAAGCAGGAGGGAATGCACTGACTTGCTTGTGGTTTGTGGATAGGTCAGCTGTGACTGACTATCCTAATGGTGGGATCACTTCTATGATTAAGTCTGTGATGGACAGATACAATCTCTTTAGGAAAGATAGGAAGGGAAGAAAAGCAAGGGATGTACCTTCTATACAAAGGAGCAGCAGGAATATATGGAAAGAGGAAATGAACTGTTGGGAGCTTGTGGATCAAGATTAGAGGACAAGCCAGTAAGGTAACACTGTGATGAGTTTGTTACAGTTCATCTGATTAGGGTGACAAAGTCAATCATGTCTTTAAACAATTAGAAGTCTCCAGATAACAGCACACAGGGCTGTCGGGAGAATTTAACCTCTCTGACTTCAGCTGTAAGGGCAAGACCATGGGATACAATAGGTTTAGAAAGCCTCTGGACTTTATTGAGGGAAATTTCTTAACGCAGATGGTGTATGGCCAAAGAGTGGATGATGGTCTCATGGATCTGCTTCTCACAAACAAGGAAGAATTGGACAGGGATATGATAATCAAAAGCAGCTTTGGCTGTAGTGACTACAAGGAGCCATGAGTCTGACAAGAGTGAAGAAGACAAGCAGTGGAACACAGACCTGAGGCTTCAGGAGAGGAGACTTTAGCATCCCAGTTAGAACATTACAGTCTGAATAGGTAGACAACTAAACGCATAGAAGACTGTTTAGATGACCAAACTCAAATGACAGTGGTAATGGTCTGAATGCTGTTTGTCAGTGGCAAGAGCAGTACTAAAGGGGCCTATCCTAGGACCTCTTTGACGTTTGCATCAATCAAGTCTCATCACTTTTGCAGATGACATCAAATTGGACAATCCAGTTAACATGCTGTAGGGCAGGGCTGCCGTCCAGTGGGACGAGAAATGGGAGAAATGGGCCAATAGGAACATTACGAAATTCAAAAAGAATAAATGCAAAGTTCTAACTCCTAGTTGTCTCATCTCTGTCCTTAGAGGTTTTTGAAACCTGACTGGACAACCCCCTAAACAAATGTTTCTGAATTCAGAGCTAAAACTTGTTTTGAGCAGGAGGCTGGACTGAAGGGGTCTTCATGTCCCTTCCAACATGAGCAGTTCTGTGATTGCTTGGTACGATCAAATAATCCCACGTTGTTAAACTTGATTGTTTTAAGAAGTTACTACCCCTGTGCTGACTATTGCCATCCATCAGCCAGAACCCCTACAGCTGGAACGCAGCTGGCGCATGTTCATGTTCATAGACCATTGCAAAACTAATCCCTTTTACCTCATATTGCAACAGACTACAAATGCATACGCAGCTAATTACTGTGTGTCAGTGGAAAGGGCAGTCATTTCTGGCTGAGGGCATGCTTGTGCCTTACAGCTTGCTGGGTTCGTTGCCTACTGCCATCTGCTCTCAGCCAGGGTTCACCCACAAGATCACCCTCAGTGACACTGTATTGGTGCAAGCCAAACTATTACCATTTTATTACCCATATCACCATACCATCCACAAACTTTGTTTAGGGACCAATATATCAGCAAAAGCACTGAGCAAACGGAGGCCCTTGCTCCAAAGCACTCACTGCCCATGTGGGTGCCAGAGGCAACAGGCAGAAGAAAGAGCCCAGGGAACCAGCCAGGCAGTGCTCTGCAATCTCAGCCAATGACCTCTGTGCTCCGGGTCCTTAAATGTCATGTCGTATTTCTAAGATAGTTGAACATATTGCATCTGGCTAGTGCTTGATGTTTGCCTGTGACCACATATATATAGACACATACACTCAACTCCTTTCCTGTGAAATGAGTGTGTTTTGCAATGGACTACTGCTTTGGTTGGTTTGAAAACAGAGACAAATAAATACAAATCTGAGGTGATTAGTTTAAAAGTGTCTATTTATAACTAACCATGGATAAACTTGCTGATTCCACTTAGTTGTTTGTGTTTGGAATATCAGATCCAGTTTGAGGCAATGGCCAGTTATATAGGTGCACATATATCTCCGTTGCACAAATAAATCAAACTAAAGCAGCTCAGTTCTTGTAGACTGACATTAGGATAAGTATATCTTAAGAAAGTTCTTATTCAGACTTGGCTTCAGGCAATAAAACGTCATAGATGTATAACTCTAGTGAGTGAAATTTCTAGGGAGCAAATTAGGCTAAAAACATCTTCTAGAGACAGCTAGAAAGGAATCAGACACCACCCGAAAATAAGGCAAGTTATGCAGTAAATGTTTCATTTATTGGATTTCTTCCATTACTATTAGGGTTAAAAGATGTGTTGTCAATAAAAATGGTATATTTACGGAGGGCTCTGAATTTCAGAAGCCTATTTCTTGTCATTCACTCCTA
This sequence comes from Lophotriccus pileatus, assembly GCA_035583135.1. NCBI lineage: Eukaryota > Metazoa > Chordata > Aves > Passeriformes > Tyrannidae > Lophotriccus > Lophotriccus pileatus. The sequence continues at coordinate 27,676,998 of JAWWES010000169.1, forward strand.
TAGTGCTTGATATCACCTCATGATAAAGTGTGAATAATCCCTGCATGGATGCATATTTCTACCCATTAACGATTTTATTATTTGACAGAATTATCTCTAACAAAAGCAAGAGGTAAAGCTGTGGTTTAGGTGCTAAAAGGGAGGTATGTTCCTACTGAGCCATAGCCATGACTTGGAAAGCAGAGCATGGATTGAGAGACATCAGGCTGTGTTAAAAGGTTGAAAAACAATGCACATGGTTTTTTGGTGCCCAATTTTCCAGTGTTTCTCCATCAAGTGCAGATAGACAGCCCACCCTATTGCTCAAACAACACACTGTGGCCTGGTCGGTATGTGCAAAATCTAAAGCCACAAAGAAATCCAGCAGTAGCACCGTGATTTGGTTGTTTGTTGATATTTTCTCATTTGATAGCTTTCTTGAATTTTCACGTGTGCTTGTTTCCGTCAGTGCAAGTGACTGCAGGCAGGAGCCACGGTTTCTGTGTTTTCATGCTGTCATCTTGTCTGCCCTAGAAAAAATTTCCCCTCTGCTAATTCTGGAAGAGCCAGTACTGGTAAGACATTGGGCAGATGTGTTTGCTTCAAGTTATTGGATCCTTTTCAATATTGATTTTTTTTTTTTTTTTTGACATTCAGAGCAGATTTAATGATCCAAGATTATTTGTAAACATACGGACTCCTTTGAGCTGTAGACTCAAATCCCAGCCTGGTCAACCAAAGTCCTTTCATCTTTCCAAAACAAATACTTTGAATTTTACACATTGCAACCTACACTGGGACCTTTTGGAGAAGACCATGAAAACAGATGATTCACCCCAAATATGTAAACATTACCCAGGAGATCCAGCTGGCAGTTACCAGGCCATATTTCTCCAGTAGAGACTTGGGCCTCTGGTGAGACATTAAAGATTCCAAAACATTTTTCATAAAAAAATAAATCTCCTTGGCTACCCCTGGTCAACCTCTTGCCTCTTCAGTTCACTGCAGTGTGAACTGGCAGGTGAACCTTATTTTTCCACTGTTCCTGTTCATGAGGTGGCAGGATTCTTGAGACCAAAATGTTGGGCCAAAGTGTAAAATGGTGACACCACTGTCGGTAACCAAACCCCATCGCTCAGCATTTGGTATATTGTACCAAGTTGTCAGAGTTGCAAAAGCTTGAAGAAAGGCACGTACACTTCTTCATCTGTGCCAGAGGTCAGCTTTGGCAAGAGAGCCAACATCTCCTGAACTTGTAGCACCTGGCTTTGCCTCGCCGCCTGTTACTTAAAATTGGGAATTCAAACAATAAATTAGGTTTCATGCCATGGATTGGCTTGCCTTTTTTTTTCTTCTTCTTCTTCTTTTTAATATTTTGTTTCTTTCATTGTTAAACACTATACTTTTTTTTAAATTCAAAGTATCACCTGAGAACATACTACTCAACAGGTGCTATTGACCCCTGGAGAGCTCTCACTTCCCCCATCATGAAACAAGACCCGTTACATAATGGGCAGTGATACAAATCAGGCGCATAAACTATCCGAAGTGATTTGTACTACCTTAATTAAAGCCTGTTGGCTTAGTAATCATCGGTAATCCTCGGACTTCACAATCACACTCGGCTTCAGTTTGAAAACAAACCTCCAGAAGTTTCCAATAGCAAGAACTTGATGTTGCCATGAAAACTTGAAAGCAGCTTCCTGGCCCTTCATGGGGCTCCTCTGAGTCCATTGCAGTGGCAAAACTCCAGGCGTGAAAACGTGCCCAGGAAACACCTTCCACAGCTCTGGGCCTTCCAGAGCCATCTTCTACACCCAGGACCACCACGCAGCATTGGGGCAAACAATGCCAAGCTCCTTTCTACCAACATTTACTCACGTGAGTAACATTACTTGCATGAGTAGTTCACATGTGTCATCACCCTCACAGATAGTCTGTCAGTGATGGTATTTGCACGTGGTGTGACACTCTACAGAACCAGGACCACTTTCTGCAACTAGGTCTGGGCAACAACTGGGTCTGTCCTGCACATCAACTTTTGATAATGCCAACTAAGTAGTTAGCAACTACAGCAGGACTGAAGCAAAAGCATGGTTGTTTAAGAAAAAATCCATAGCAGATTGTGAAAAGATCTTTGAAAAACAAAACAAAACTGTGCAACTGTTTTTGTTCATTTGGATCAAATTAAAACACATGGCCCTGCAAAGTAAATAGGAGTCTGTCACATTTGTATTTCTAATCTCATATTGTTCTGGGATAGAAAGGCATTTTAAAAATCAAAAAGCAAACAAAAATGGAGAATATTTGTCAAGATGTCACTCTGTAAGGCACTAGTTTGCAAAGACAGTAAGTACATAATCAGGGGCAAATGGGGAGCGTGCATGCCCACAGACAGTTATTTAGTAAAATCTCTGAAAGTAAAAAGCAAGTTAGTCAAAAGACCAGTGGAAAAAGAAACTGTTCAATGCATTTGTACATTGAGTTAACAGTGAAGTATTTCATTAGTCATGTTTTTACTTGGTGTCTTAAAATAATCCCTTTTCTGTCTCCATATTCCCACTTAGACATTGTTCACAGACTTATTTATTTATGAAGTCTGAAGGTTAGTCCCTACCTGCTGAGACTAATTAGCCCTGTTCTTTGTGTCCTATGCAATCCTGTCTGATTAAATGTACACATTTGTTTTACTTCTTTTCATGCTTCCTTTCACTCTACTTCTGCTTTACTGATTAATATTAAAGTTGTAAGTTGCAGTGATTTTTTTATTTCTATTTTGTCTGCATCTTTCCCTTTAGTATGCAAATTTCTATGTGAACTTTTTAATGCCTGAGAATTCGTGTTAGCCTTGTCGATCCCTGTATTATTATTTTTATTATTCTTTTTATAGAAGACAGTTTAGCTGAAACCCCCAAACTCTCTAAATATTGCATGACAAATTGGCTTTGTTTTGGAAACCCTATGTACTGAATGACCCTTAGCATGAGCAGCAGGTTAGACTTCTAGAGGAATGTTTGGATTATTTAGTACAGCCTGTCCCTTGCTTTCAAACACCATTTCCATTAGGCAATTTACTAATTCCCATTGAAATTACTGTCTTCCCCCCTTCCAACCCCCCTCCCCTCCTTTTGTTCCTTGCCCATGTTAAAGTTTCCAATTGACTCGTCCATTGTTACAATTTGTCACTGCTGGAAGATCAATTTGTTTCCCCCTTCCCCCTCGCCACATTAGATTCGGGGGAACGGATGCCATTTCTTGCATCCGCATGACTCTGCTCCCCATTTTGTTGCCGTGCAGGCAGAGCCCCGGCCGGTGACTTTGGCAGCCCCGGAGCGGACCGGGCACCCCCCGCACCCCCGCGGGGACCCGCGGCCGGACCCCCCCCCCCCATCTCCTTGCGGGGACCAGCCGCTTTCACTTTGATTCCCCCCAGCAGCGTGATGTTTACGCCACCACAACTTTTCACTTCTGAAGTCTGGGAGTCCTTGATTCTCCGTCCTGCCATGCTAATTAACTTCTTAGCAGTCACATTCCTTTCCTTTTTTTTTTTTTTTTTTTTTTTTTTTTTTTTTTTTTAACATCAAGGACCAGAAAACATTATGCCTTACTATAAGATAATTTGGAAATATCTGATCTTCAGCGAGTGATCTCGCACATTTTCATCCTGCGTGTTATAACCATAATAAATGCAAGGAGCAAGTGCTGCTGGAAAAAAAAAATAAAAAAGGCTTTACTATATTCTAGTGTTTATTATGATTGGAGTTTCTCACCTCCAACGAGTAGCATGAAAAATGTTAACGGTTTGAAAAAAAACACCCACCCCACCACCCTACCGTCACATGTACCCAAATAATAAGGGCACACACACATCCTTCAGGAGAACCCGGGCTGCAGGGGGATGATATGTTTATTAATGTCCAGAATGTAAAAGTTGGCGCTCCCGGAGCGCGGAGACAGGGACACCCGTTCGGGTGCTTTTCCCCTCGCTCCCCCCGTCCCGAAGCTCTGAGCTACAACGCACCAATTTTTTTTTCTATTTTTTTTTTCCTTTTCTTTTTTATTTTTTTCCCACCCCCCACCCCTTTTGCGTCCCGGCCCCCCCAGCGGCGCCCCCGCCCCCGCTGCCCTCCCCTCGCGCTCCCGCTCCCATGCCAAAAAGGATCATTGTTAGTTTCCTACTTCCCCCACCCTCCTCCTCCTCCCCCTCCCGCGCCCCAGACCTGTTTATTTATGCAGACGTCACCGGGGAGCCCCCGCCCCCTCCTGCATCTCATTAAGTGCCTGGTGTGTTTCTCGCTCCCTGTCAATAATCCCGGATCCCAGACTTCTCCGTTCCTCCGGATTTCGATCCCCCTTTTTCTATCTGTCAATCAGCGCCGCCTTTGAACTGAAAAGCTCTCAGTCCAACTTCAACTCACTCAAACCCGAGCGGCACAGGCTCCCCATATCCGCGGCGACTGCCCCCCCCGTCACAGCTGACTTCTGGGCTTGGTTTGTTGCATTATTTTTTTTTTTTTTTACCCCCTGCAGCCCCCCCTCCCCACGGTTTATATATTTTTTATTATTATTAATTTTTCCGCGAGTGCGTGCGCGGGTGTGCGTGTGCGCGCAGTGCACGCCGAGCAGCTCCCGGGAAGAAAGAAAGAGAAAATCCCGAAGAAGGAAAGGAAGAAGCCTAAAGTCACTGGTGCAAAGGAGCAAAGAAGAGACATTTCCCTCCCCTCCTCCTCCCTCTTTTCCCCTCCCCAGGAGGAAAGAGAAGGGGAAAAAAGAAACTTTCACCTTGGACTCTTCTTTTTTTGGTGCAAACTTTCCCCCCCCCTCCCCTCTTCTTTTTCCTTTTTTCCCCCCCACTCCCCTCCTTTTTTTTTTTTTTTCTTCTTTGTTTTCCCCTTCCCCTTTTTGCAAAATTGCTGCTGGTGGGGTGAGGCAGGAGGAAAATGCCGCAGCTGAACGGCGGTGGAGGGGACGACCTGGGCGCCAACGATGAACTGATCTCTTTCAAAGACGAAGGGGAGCAGGAGGAGAAGATCTCCGAGAACTCCTCGGCGGAGAGGGATTTAGCTGATGTCAAGTCGTCTCTCGTCAATGAATCAGAAACGAATCAAAACAGCTCCTCAGACTCGGAGGTACGGGGGAAGCCCCCCGCGGGGCCGTTTCGGGGCGGGGGGGGGGGGGGGGGGGGCCGCGCTGCCCGCCC
>JAWWES010000169.1:27689105-27748914 GCA_035583135.1 Lophotriccus pileatus
CCCCCCCCCCCCCCCCCCCCCCCCCCCCCGGGGCGGGGGGTGTTGGGGGAGGGGTTAACGGAGGGGGAGGCACAGCGAGAGCGGGGGCCACTGGAGATTAATTGGAGGACAAAGGAGGGATGTTGGAGCATGAGGAGAAATTGTAGAAACTTGGAGGGGGGGAAGGGGGAAAACGCCAGTATTTGAACGGATGGTTGGAGGGGAAGCTTGGGATCTGGGGATTGACTCTTAAGTGTCAGGAAAGTCTGGGGCCCGAGAAGAAACAGTGCTTTGCTCAGCAAAGCTCGTTGTTCTCGGCTCACTCCCCATTACACACGCTTTGCTAGAGTGGACAGTCAGATTTGAAGTGCTGCTGTCTTGTCTGTGCTCTGTGTGTGTGTGTGTGTGTGTGTGTGTGTGTTTTAACAAGATAATATGATTACTTAAATATGCCTAGGTATTACTTTTAGCTTTAATTTCTTCAGCAGCTGATTTCAGGTTCCCTGTAGGTTACTGTTGTGCTTGGAGACTAATTTAAGAAAAAAGCAGGGTTATGTGTGTGGTGGAAAGCTGCACTCCTTTGGCCATATGTTTTTCTTCTGCAAGTCATGTAAAACCTGACTTTTTTAAAAAAGGAGGGGGCTGTCAGTTCAGCTCTTCCACAAATAGCTGTACAGTTTTGTTGAAGGTTTTATGCATTTCCCTAATCAATGGAGCGCTGTGACTTATTAGCCCCCGGGGACAGATCCGAATCCCCCAGCACAGTGCTGCAAAGCTGGTGTGGTATTGTACCTTTTTAACAGGTTATCAACAAGGATGTTCCTCCAGTTCCCAAGATGCTTCCCACTCCCACCCCCTCCGGCATCTCCCCCGCTCTGATTCTTTCCGGCAAAATCTGTTCAGTCTCACGCCTTTGTTTTAGGTTGGCTAAACCCTCGACCCTTATTCTTTGTGGGGTCACGCTCAGGCAACTGGGCAGTGCTGAATGAGTTAAGTCGCTGGCTGAAGTTTGGCTTCATGCAACTAAATTTGAGGCCTGGTAGGCATTAGCAGGGCACAGCACATTTACAGAGCTTAATTAGTACGCGCTGTAATTGTTCATGGTCTGCCAGAAGGAGTAATGTTCAGGAAAAGTGGAGTCGTTCTTCTGCAGTCTTCAGTTTTAAAACGATAAATCACTTGCATATTTGTGCAGTGATTCAAATGGAGCTGAGACCTCTCCATCTCAACATGTGGTAAATTGTAAAGTCAATGAATTGCAGATGTAGGGTACAGCAGATTCTCTAAGAAAATGCGGAATGAATGGGAACGGGTGATGCTATAAATACGGACTGAGGAGATAACTGGATTTCTGCTTGCTGTGCCAATTATGATAAACTGAAGATATTAGCAATTTTGTTCTAAATGTATTTCTTTTAAATTTCTTTAAAGTAAATATAGGGGTACCATGTTACTTCACTTGGTGAGGTTTTTATTAATGCTCCAGAACAATGGGTTTCACATGGAAATGCGCGCGATAGTCATATTAATATAAATTAATTCATCGTGGGCAATATTGTAGCTGTTACTGGAGGAGTTTATAGTGATTGGACACTTTCGAGTGTGGCTGCAGCAACTTACAAGAAATGCTGTGGTAGAGGATGCCTTTATATCCTAGTTGAGGGAGGTAGTGGGAATGTTATGTATCTCACCATAGCATTTTGTATCTGCCTGTAACTCCTTCCAGCTTCAGAGAGACTCTTTGGGTGCATTAATCCGACTGCCTAGAACCTATTTTAAAAAAAGCAAAACAAAAACAAAACTGCTGTACAGATTGACATCGTAAATGCTGCGTATTGTTGGTTTATTTTCTTTTTTTGAACGTGGAGAATGTGTGTCACTCTTACTGCTGTGAAATCTTGTCTTCCTTGGGCTTGGTCCAAGATCCATTGAAGTCAGTGGAAAAAAGGCTTCTATTAATAACGAAGGGCTTTGCATCAGGCCCCGTGTGTCTTGAACCAATGGCCAAGTTCTTCAACAGTGGATAAAGGTATTGAGGAAGCCAAACTCAACTAAATGTGGTATTGATATATTGCTTCTCCATGGCCCTTCGCTCTTGGGAGGGGATAAAAAAAAGTTATGTTTCCAATGGTACCTTCTCGAACGAGCTCCGGCTTCTGCAGTATGTGACTTTCCCACAGAAGTGTGGAGCATCTTGGCAGGGTCAGGGTTTGGTCTGAGGCTGTGTTGCATGTCAATACTGCTTTTCTAATATGAGTAGGTGGATTTGTGTGGAAGTTGTAAAAGTTAATGATTGTTCTCTGACTCATAAGCTGCTGGCTTCAGCAAGGAAGAAATGATGACAGGAAAATGATAGAAATTATAGGAGCCAAGTAGGCTTTGAGTGGAGAATGGATTTGTGTTGTTTGAAATGGTTGTGCTGCTTGAAGGAAGCGCGAGGAGGGAGAAGATGGGAGGGCAGTTTCTTTTAGGGGTTAGATGTTCCTTCAGGTATTCAGCTGGGGAGTGAGGCTGAATTCAGGAGGGACTCCTGTGTTAAAGGCCCCATAACCATTTTGTTAGTCCTACTGACACAGTTAGTCCTGCTTAATTGTCCTCCCCTCTTGGCAGAACAGGTTTTAGTGCCCTGGGTTCTGTGGGAAATACAATTGCATGCCTAATGGCTACCAAGTATGAATGAAATGTGCTTGACCAGCATCTATCTCACAGCTTTGTGCATCTCTCCAGACTATCTGTGGTGTGAAAGATGCTGTATACAACAAAATCATTCTTTGCTTTTTAATTCACTAGGATAGAGCTGAGACACCAAAAAAAAAATTCCAAAAGGAAGATGTGGGAAGTGATGGAAATAGAAAATGCCGGACTGAAACTACTGCAAAAGAACTTTTCTGGGAAATATGGAGATATGAGATATGGACATTGATACAGTAGAAACAAATAGTCCTATTTTAAGAAAGGGAAAAATAGAGCAAGAAAAGGTGGGGGCATACCTCTTGGAGCACATCCAAACTGCCACTGAGTCAGTGACTTCTTAAATCATGATCTGGAAAAGTTTGAGGCTATAGGCTTTTCTGTTCTGGAGACAAGCCATGACATTGATTTCTGTTTTTAACTGATGCAAATATTCAGTGAAGGTCCTCTTGGAACTGCTTTAAATCCCAGCCTGAATAATTTTAACTTCGTTAAATGAGTGAACTGGTTTGGGAGCATACACAGTAAGAGGTTTGCATTGGTTTAATTAGATTTAAGAGATTTATACAACAAGGACCACTACTCTGACATAGGCAAGGTCTGGAAGTCGGCATATAGATGCTGCATTGATCTACATCCAGGCTGAACAGACTGCTGTTGAAATTGCTCTATTATAAATGTTTGCCAATATTAAAGAATCCAGGGGAAGATATGACCTTGAATGAACACATCACAAGAATAAGATGGCAGTCAGTGTTTCTACCTTTGTTTTCTCTGGGACACTGACAAGAGGGTTTTGTCCCTTTGAAAGGAGTTACAGATTATAGTTGTCTGGAACTTAAGTTCTTTGAGATTTTTATTTTATTTAACGAAATGTCTCAGTTTACTTCAATCCCTCTTATATTTTCCTGTGGGATTTTTCTTATTTCTTAAACTACACAATCAAATGTAGATTAAAACATGTCTGTGTCAATTGAAAAAAAAAAAAGAAGGTACTAACAGGAGCTAGTCACAAACATAACTACTGCATTGGTCACAAAACCGCTGTGTAAAGAATATCCACAGAGCTTATTTTATCTGGATAGCAGCTAAATATCTTTGCAATCCCCAGGGTTATTAAAGGCCAAATGCCTGGTACATGTAGTTAGTTTATTTTCCATTGAATTCTGTTGCTCAACTACAGTACTTGAAAGTACTTCGTTTTTAATTTCATAAATGTGAAATTGAATTTAATAAATACGAAATGAAAAAGTGAAAACTAGGATCTGAGTGTCACTTGGTGTTTGTGAATAGGAACTGGTGTGTTGCTGTGCTGCTGGTGTGCTGGAACGTGGGTATCTGACTGGTTATGTGGTTGTGTGGGCACATCTGTGTACATGCATGTGATGTATATTATTCGTGAACGTATACTTGGTTATCAGGTGTCTATTCAATTTTAATTGACAATATGAGATTCCTGTGGTTGCTCTGTGCACAGATTGCCTTGGGGCTCTACAGGGTTTGTGGGAAGAAAAGCCTTGACAAGTTTCCATTAAGCCTTGAATCAGGCAATTGGAAAAGAGGAGAATGAAAGGAGCTGAAAAGAGGGACAACTTGTTAGTGTTGCATTCTGCGTTTGCAACGAGAAACCTCTTTTAGACAAGAGTGGTTCTCAGGCCAAGAATTTCAAACTCGCAGAGAAACCTGTCCAGAACACAAAAGTTGTTTGAACGGGGTGCAGAATTGTCACAGTAATTAGAGCAATCTCCGTTTACTGAGTGGCAGCCTTTATAAAGGACAGGGGATAAAGGGTTCAAATTCATCTTTCTCTCTCCGATTCAATTCTGATGAACTGCCTCTGTGTATGTATGTGTATATGAAGGAGTGTGTGTGTGTGGCCACATTTTCAGCTACTCATCATTTGATTGCCCTTGTTTTAAAAGAAGAAGGACTTGGGTTTCTTCTTAACTCCCTCCAGTGACATTTTCAGGCATTTTGCTTTTATTTACTAATTTTTTTAATTGACGCTGTCATTTGATTTACCAAAATAAGAGGATGATTTGGAGATGCACTTGTGCTCTGCTAGAGGGGGAACCCCAAATATTTCTCAATCAGTTTCTGCTCTTATTCAGTCCTGCATCTTTGACTCTTAGGAGCAGTCCCATTATTTTTAAAGGGATTACTTGTGGAAGCAAGAAAAGTGAATGAATAAGGCTCAGACCCTTAAAGTTTATCCTCTTGGCACTGCAAGGTCTGTCCAGAACTACTGATCAGCTGGAGTTTTGCCATTGCTCTTGTTAGGAGAAGGATCAGGCCCATGGATTACATGAGACTGAGTCTTGTAAGCAAGCCAAATAAAACTGTAAAAATCAGAGTTGTTGCTGTGTGATAAGCAGGAGTGTCTGGAGAGCTCAGTCTGGGCTCCTTTTGGTCAGACACTGCACAGAGAAAAATGTGAGTGAATGAGTGAGCGAGCAGTGCGGGTGTTCTTGCCCGAGGAAGAAAATGTGACTGCTGAATTTCCTGTACGCCTTTACTTCTAAAGAAAAGGAAAATACTAAGCTCCTTGAGGTTCTTAAGTAATCAGCCTGGGTGTAATGTTAGTAATTTTGATTCCATTTAAATAACTGTTTAGGTTTGGTGATTGCCTTTTATTTGTTCTCCCCCAAATAATTCAGGATCTCCTCTTTGTAAAGGCTTGGAGGTAACGACCTTGGCTAATTTACTTAATCATTTAGTCAGTGTTATGTTTCTTCACTTCATTCACCATTACATCTGAATGCAGAGAGAGAGAGGAGCCATTTAGGCTGATGTCGTTGCTCTGCCTTGTGTTTCTCTGTATCAGGATGCCTTGAAGACCTGTGGCGTGGCTGGTCAGGGGTTTTGTTGGGGCCCTCTGAGTGTTGTATGTCTAATTCATCCTCCCCTCTTCCCTTCTGGAGACCTGGGATCAGCCAGCATCTGCACTGAATTTGTAATATATGGGCCAGAGGATAAAGGAAGGTCTTGCTACTGATTACAGATATATCGTTAAAGCAAATAGTCATGGCTGTGAAAATTGTAGCTCAGAGGTCTTGTGCAGTTTTTTTACAGATTTTTTTTTTTTCCCCTTCATCTCCACCCCCACCAATTATTTTCCCTTTAATGATGATGATGATGAAGAATTAACTGTATCTTTCCACGTTTTGGCAAAAAGCAGATTTCTCTTCATTTCACAAGGTCGTGCCCTAGCATGAAAAAGCTGTGGATAAAATACTTGTCTTGGTGTTTGTATTGCAAAAATGCCTGTCAGCATTCAGCAAAGTACATTTCTGTGAGTGCTTCCTCAGAGCACGTGCTCCTCAGAGCACGTGCTCCTCTAGTTCAGTTGCCTTGTCTGTGGGCATGGTGCATGAACATGGGAGGGCTCTCTGAACGTGGAGAAGTCGTCTTGTAGGCACGAGAAAGAGTTGGGAGACGACGATTTTTCTGGCAGTAGTGCTGAATTGCTTATGCAGTGTTGGAGCATAGAATGGGGTTTGTGTGTTGAATAGTGTCATGTTCAGGTTGAACAATGTCTCCATTTTTAGATGATGCTATTTTGTCTCAGCCATTGATGGTTTGCAGACCAGTTGTGATGTCTGCTGTCCTGAAAGAGTACCCAGTGTGGTACTAATTGTACCAGGACTAGTTGTTGATGAGAATGTACTTGTTGCAAATGATGGACCTCTCCTGAACGTGGCTTTCTCAGTCTTATCCCTTGTGCATTATTTTCTCAGCTGGTAATTAATTTCTTGGTTTGGTAATTTGTCAGTAACTGGCATCTCTTCATTATTGAGTGCTCTGTAGTAATTCTGCATCACTGAGGAGTAATTGCTGGCTCTATCCAGATGGATAACCTTTCCTGTTAGACTGTTATGACCAAGTTATCCATCACAACAAAGCCTAACCACATCTACAGTCCATGTCCTGGCTGTAGCTTGATACGTGGAGAAAGAGGTCTGGGGAAAGCTGATTTGAAGTCACGGTCGCAAGCCAGAGCTCATGACAACAATAGAAAGCTTTTATTTGATTTTACAGCTATGTAAAATGTAGCTCAGCCTGGAAGAGCAGCTGTTGAGTTTAGCTGAGGTGGCAACGCAGAGCAGCCAATCTCTTCTTCCTGTTGTATGGCATTTCCTCAATCCTGCTGTTCTGCCTGGCCCTGTTTTGCTTCTCTGCCTCCTGTTGGGGTTGTTTCTTAGTACAGAAGTGTTTTGGAAGTTCTTCCCTTCCCGGGATCTGGTGGTGCAAACACAGTCCCAGTCCTGCAAATGCTCTGGGTTTACCTCCATATCAACCCTCTGAAGAGTTGTCCTCAGCCCAGGTGGGTCTTTTTAGGATTTTGGGTTTGTAGGATTGTGGCCTAAATTGTGATTCCGTGAGGAAGTTCATGAAGTTTCTTTTGGAAACAAAATACTTGGTGAAGCAGGAAGGAGGCTAAAGAGAGTACTGAAAAGATGGTGTAAATGAGAAGCAAGTTTTCATTTTTACTCTCTGCTGTTGCTGTGGTTTATTGATCTCAGTAGAAAACTGGCAGTTTCTGGATATCACTTGAGTTGCCTGTCAGAATTTGCACACACCTAAATACCTTCCTCACCCCTGCTCCTTGAGCGTGTTACCTAATGTCACAAGGATTGAGCTGAATTCTCCCTTTTTTTTTTTTTCCTTCACCTGCTGTTGGAATTGTTTGTTAAATTCCAATTACGGGGCTTGTTCAACACCTGTACAAACCCACAGCCATTGTTAAGGGAATAATTTGAAGACAATGGGGTTAACGCAGGTGTACATAAGTGCAGAATTTGGATTGCAAAGTCTTTTTATTACTCTGTGTGCATAAGAAAGAGAAACAAATTCAGCTTAATTTTCTGATCCCAGATAAAATTTGTAGGACCAGGATTTGAAAGAAGCGTAAATGGGGAGGGGAAGAAATTTCTGAACGTGTTCAGACATGGCACTGAGCACATGTGAAATGGAAAGTTAAAAGGGAATAAACACCACACTCCTCTTTTTTCTCTACCTCACCCTCATACCACTTTCATGGAGTCACTTTTCAGGGTATAGCTGCACCAGGCTGGTTGGTAATGATCTTGCACACTGTTTGCCTTCAGTGTGATCACATCTAAACCCGAATGTTTGTTGGAACTGAGGTGCTAGGCCACTGTGGTGGTTTGTGGTGGCAGCAATCACCAGCCCCAATTGCACCCTGGTACAATCAGTAAGTTGCATTAGATGTACCTTCACGTGGGTATGCTGTGTTTGGTAGGAGCAAAGTTAAGGGAAGTTGGGCTGTGTGGTGCTCAAGATTTCTTTCTTCTGAAGCTATGTGTAGTCTCCAAAGGTGACCTACTGTCTCATGCCACCAGAGTAACCCTTCTAATATGGTGAGAACATCACTAAAGCCAAGAAAATCAAGTGCTAGAGCCTGTAGGACATCTCCTTTTGGTATTCTGTTATGTTGATGCAGAGATTTACCGTTTTCTTTAACTTCCTGATTATCTAACGAAGGGCCATCTTTCTTTGGGGTAGTTCCAGTAAAGGTGAAAAGAGGTTCCTGCGGAGGGAAAGTGAAGATCCATGTCCTTGCTGTCACAAGGGTTGTAAATTGAATTGGTTTCTCTCGCAGTTTCATCTTACTTTGGTTTCTTTCCTACTCATGGGAGTTCCTGCAGGCACAGATCAAACTTTCTCTAGTATCTTAAGTACTCTGTGCACTTGGGGTACAATAAACTAATAAGCAGGAATAGTTGTTAGTGATTAGATGAATGTTCAGATCAGTTTATCCTCTTGTTGATTTTCCTGTTAGAACTAATCCTGACTGCTACAAATAGTTTGGTATTTGGCATTTCACTTTATGTAGGAGGAGAGAAAAAGGCTGTTGCCCGTGAAATGGCTCAGAAGTTACTTGCTGTTCTTTTTCAATGAGTAATAACTCAGCTGAGTGGCACAACAGGAGGCTCAGGTATGGGACTGCTCAATCAAGAGAGAAATTGGTGGTTCCCTGTCTTGGCTGTGCACCAAGAGAACTGTGGGTGTACCTGTACTCAGAGTAGGACTAGTTATCTTCCAAACACTGTCAGACATATCCTGGAGAAACAATCAGAGTTACTTATTAAAAGCTAATTTGAAGTTATGGAAAGAAGTATTTGTCACTGATTTGAGGTTGTCTGGAAGGTGGCTAAAAATAGTCTTTCAATGAGGTGTCATGGTTTGAACCACTAGAGATACACATTTTTCTCTTCAGTGGGTGGTGTGACCTTCTCCTGCCAAAGAGTGTAGTTGCACTAGGATAATGAGTAGTGATTTGTCCTAAAACTTTAAGAAGATTAACCTCTGAATTGCAAACTGTTGAGGTGATCTTATTTGTGGCAGGTGATGCAAGTTAGTGGTTATGGTGGTTCTTTGCCTTTGCAGTTGTGTGGATTTCACTGAAACAAATCAAAGACAAAGGATCCAAGTAGAAGGAGGAAATTTACTTTTAAAAAATAATTTATTTATTTCTTTTTGTATGAATGTATATACACTGAAGTAAGGGAAGATGAATCTGGTGTTGTCCTGCTTTTCCTCAGTGCTTACCGATACAGATTGTATTAGTTTTTGCTGTTTGCACCCGTTTCTTTGTTACTTTGTTGGTAGCGTTATGTACCTGTCTTAGAAATTTGTATTGTTCAGCCTGTTCCATGCTCTGTACAGTCACTGCAGTGTATGTTGTGTTTAGTTTGTTGGGTAGCAGCTGTGTGGGGTCACCTTGGAGTTCACTGAAGGCCCTTTTTGAGCAACTAAGTAACTTCTGTTCACAAAGGTAGTAAAACTTGTTTCTTTTACTGGGGATGGTTGACTGGACAAGGTGGGCAGTGCCTGGCAGCTTGCTCTCTCTGATCCTGACAGAGACCCAGAGGTCCAGTATTGGCTCATTCTAACGTGTTCAGAACGAAAATCAGGGAATGTGGCCCTGGGATGAATGGGCCTGCTGTGCTGAAAAAAGCCAAGGAGTGATGTCCTGTTAGTTGACGAAGCCGGAGGAGCAGTTAACATCTGCTGTTATTTGAGTGCTTTTACAACTTGGAGGAACATTGCCCACCCAAACCAAGTCCCAGATTTCAGATTTCGTTTCTACTTTCGGGCTTGCAAAACCTGACACAGTGGTTCATCCAAGAATTGCAGTAGAAATACTTGGTTTTAATCAAATGAAGACATCATTGTAGTCATAGGTACCAAAATCTTGGAACAGTTAAAAATGGGAGAGGAACTACATCTAAACTAAAACAAAGCTGACTTTTGTGTAGTGTTTTAGATGGCTTAACAACTACACATTTATGAAGATAAAATTAGCTACCTTTCAGGGTAGTAGTTCATTTTAAAAATAAACCTCTCTTTAAGAGCTTCAATAAACTATTGCAGACTTTATACAAGTAGTACTGCAAAACTGTGCTGTAAGCTTTGAAAATATTTAAATAGAGCTGATTATGAACCAGGGGTTTGGTGCAGAAATCTGGAAGAGATTGATAGGAACACTATTAATATCTGATATTAATATACTATTTTAATATATATCTATATAACATCAACATTTATAATCTGTATAACATCAATGCTGATAATATATAATTATATACATATATGTGTGTGTCTGCATATATTAAAAATGTATGTGTATATATAAGATTTCTGCAAACCTGAGGTCGTGGCAACATTTGAGAATCGGATGTCTGATTATTTTCTAGTCATTTGGGAGGATTTTTTTAGGGGAGGGCCTGCCTGTCTGTATGTGAGAACAAGCACTGCCAGTAGGTGCAGTGACCTGCAGAGTGGTCGCTCATTGTATGAATGTGCTATGTGGTTTCCTCTAAATCACCTGAAATTAGGCCATTTAAAGACAGGATTTGTAGCACTGCTTGGCCATGGGCATGACTGTGTGAACAGGTAGCACTGGTTTCCTGGCTCGTGGTTGTGAAGGTGTGTGCTTGTGTCAGGGAACAGAGACACTTCTTGTATAAGCAGAGATTAGTCCGTTACATACACGTTTTTCTGAATTCGTGGTAGGCTGGGCTGTGCTCCTCCAAAGCCTGCCTTCACCTGCAGTTACCATCAAAATGTGGTCCACTGACAGCTGGAATTCTAAAGATAGTGGTTGAACTGCTTTGTCTGAGACTTGTCATGCACAGAAGCAGGTAAACTGTGGCCTGATGCTGACTTGTGGGATAATGCATCTGGTCATGACTTGGCCATGTGGGACTGTGTGTGTGATACTTGAATGTGCCCTGTACCCAAGTATCTCATGTGCTTATGGTGGCTCACTGTGGTTCCTAAGGCAGCAGGGTGGTCCTGGCTGGGAAAATCCTGCTCAAGTCTCGGGTATATTCCTTGACAGTATTCCTTGAATAAATGTGGACCTTTAAGCCAAAATGCTTTTGGTGTGTCTGTGTCCTGTTCTGAGGGAAGGCTGATGCCCAGGGAGGATCACTACAGCGCTGGGGAAGGGGACTGCTCTGCAGGCCAAGTTTCAAGCTCAAGTCCCTATACAGCCACAACCCTTTATGAGAGATCCTGATGAGCATTTGGGCCCATGATATTTAAATATGCCTCTGGTAATATAATCAGCTGCCACCCACTACTCAGCTTCTAAGCTGATCCTAAAATAACCTTTGGTAGAGTGACACATGTGAAGCTTCCCTCCCCTCCCGTTTAATCTCCTGCACACAGCCCCAGTGTAATGTTTATATGACAGTCATAAGGAAGGCTCTGTAGGTGTATCCAGGCCTTTTATGAGAGCATGACACGACATCAGTTTCTACATTTATCTCCCTGCTCCTTGACGTTCTTGTCTCTGCCATGCTTTCAGTTTTGAAATGAGAAGTGGTGTGGAGCTGTTCTGTCTCATGGATGGGGTGTGAGCTTCCACTTTTCCAACTTGCTGAGTACTCAGTGTGCTTTCTGTGGATACATGGTTTGGACTTTCCCTTCTCTCCCTCCCTTCCCCTGCTGATGTTTCACAAGAATAACAAACCATGAAAGGATGTTAATGGCTCCATGCATAGATTACATATATGTGTATATATAGGCTGTCTGGTTCCTGAGAAGACTTTATTGGCATAAATTTGGAATATTTACAAGTGGCAAATTCATTGGTGAGATTTTGCAGACCAGGCTAAATGAGTTCTGAAGGGCATTTATAACACCTTCAGACAACCACCCTTTTCGTTTACAGCAAAGGGGTTTATATGCACGTGTGTGCATGCATATATATATGTATGTATATTTAAAGTGTAGGTATGTGTCAGTGCCTTTTTTCTTTCTTTGAAATAGAGAAGTAGCATTAATATTTCTGCTGCTGGCTGTCCATAAAAAATACAGCAACCCTGGAATGATAGGGAAGCTGTCATGTGACTGCAGTATGGGGATGTCTGTAATTAAGGCCACTTTTGTCAAGTGACATTCCTGGGTGGTCAGCCAGGCCCCCTGGAAGCTCCTGAGGGACTTTTGGTAGTGGTGGGGTTTCTTGTGTGCTTTGCCAGGGTTTGAGGGGGATCTTCCCCTGTTGGATGGTGAAATGTAGCTTCTTGGTAGTGCTTGAAACTTGCACTGCTCACAGAGGGCACAGAAGAAATGTTAACTTAAAATTCTATGTTTTCTTTAGCCAACAGCTTGAGGGGCAAGAGGAGAAGACGAGGAGGGTGGAAGACCGGAGAGCGAGAAAATGCCCTTTTGTAGTAGATTGAAACAAAACCATATCCAAGAAACACTGGTAGTTTGAAAGCAGCTTGGAGGGTTTGCATGTTAGAAGTAGTCCCAGCTGAGAGACATTGCGGAGCAGAGTTCAAGCAAGGAGGCCAAAGGTGCAGCATAAATATAGTTTGTCAGATTGTTGCTGAAATAAATGAACATTATTCCATGCAATAATCATAACTGCTTATATGACATAAATACAGTCATTGAGTGATGCCACAAAGTACTTAATGGCTTGTAGTCATTGTACCTTTTGACCTGGAAGGAAAAAGGTGTGATGATCCTGTTCCACTTACAATCAATGAGCCTTGCTATTGATCTATGGGAGACCTTGTGAGTGTGGCGAGTGGGGATGGATGGTGTGGAGTAATGGCTGGGGGAATAAGTAATTGATGGACTATTCTGTTTATTTAGCTTTGATGGTAGTGTAGCACTTGGCGCTCACTTGCTTTGTGATTTTTAATGTATTGTCTTAACTCCAAATGAATGTTTAACAAGGCTGTGCCTAGTAATTTTACAAGTAGCCTTAGGAACTCAGTCATTGTGTAAAAGCATTTTGCACAGGAGCTGAACTGCTTGGAGAGGTGGAGAGAAGGTACTTGCAGCTGGCCCAAGAGGACACCTCACTTGGCAGGGGGAGAGGGATGATGTTCCTTGTCTGTAGTCCAACTTGCTTTTAAATGTATTTTTATTGGCTAATCAATGTACAATAGGAATCCGCTCCCTAGTCAATTTAAGCACCACTTAATTGAGAAATAAATGATAAACACATTATGCTTTGCTGGTAGAGAACATTTCAGGGTGATTATGGATGCTCTGCTAAATTTTTTGGCATCCCTTGAGTGAGGCTAATTGCCTTCCCTCAGGGCGGCTCCACAAGCTTGGGTCGCATCCTGGTCTTGATGAAGCCGATGAGAGTTTTCCTGTGGATATTTCTTTTCCCCCCAATTATTATTTTAAAGAGGGTCATTGTATACCAGCCTTTGTCTCTGGTGTTCTGCTTTCCCCTGAAAGCAGGACCTACTTTGACTGCTGTGCCTGTTCAGTTGGCTCTTGGCCAAGACTTTTTGCACAGGGATATGGATGCACTCTGTGTCTCCGAATCGTGTCCTTCTGCACTGGAAGGCTGGTTTGTTGAGGACTTTGGTGGGACAAACCAGCAGACCTTCAAAGCTGTGATAGCCCTTTGCCCTTTGGCTGGTCCAGTGCCCTCTGCTCTTTCCAAGCAGCCTGACCTCAGCTGCGCTTCCCTTGCTGGTTGCCTGAGCTCACCCGCCACGGGAGGGTGGTTCCAGCACAGTGATCCGTGCCGCTCTGGGACAGGGCTCTGACTGCTTGAAAAAGCTGGATTTTTTTCAGATCCGGCCTCTTGCCAGCATGGTGCATGCCCTTCAACAGCCAGTGGAGTTAGCAGTCACAGCGGATGGATATCCATGAGCCCGTTAATGAGGAGCTGGACGAGGGAGCGCTGCGTCAGGCAGGAGCAGAGCAAGCTTTGTTTAATCAGCTTCTCAAGTCCAGTCTCCAGCTACGACAACTGATTTGCAACGGAAGCCGTCAGGACAAGCTAGGATACAAAAGCCTGAGGATGTGTTATTCTGCTTGGCTTTGAGGCTTTGCGCTGGCTGCTGGTGATAGCTGAGACTTATTAAATTAAAAAAAAAATAACTACTTACTAGGTGCTCTGCTCAGTTCCTGCTCCCTGTGTAGACTTTTGTCTGTGCTGTACCCAGTGTGGTGTCCAAGGCACCATCAGCAGCAACCTCCTTTTATGCCAGGACATCAGCCTGACACCTGTGCCCTACGGCTGGAGCGGAGCCTGCTTGGTCATAGAGTAGGAAGTCTCCTCTTTTGAGGGATTGTGACTTGGGAAAGGTTTCCCTGTTTTGGAAGGGAGACTAGATCTAAAATATTGAGAAACTTTCCAGTTGTGTTCATCATTTTTTGGATGCTGGTGATGCTTCCTGGTACTATCTGAGCTTGTGTGTGTGGGACTTGTGGTCCCTGTTTGCTTTTGCAGATATTCTGATAATTGAGGGGTTGCATTGCCCTTATTTCTGCTCTGTTCAGCCCAGTGCTAAGGGAACAGGCTGCATGCAATTTATAAATAAATATTTATTATTTTGAGTGATGGCTGAGAGAGAGGGTATTTCCTGGCTGTGAATAGCTGGAAGAGTTGGAATCTGCTGGCTCTGGGGTGCCAAGCAATTCCCAAACTTAGAAGTCATTACTTTTTTTCTCTGTGACTCCTGCCCTTCTCTCACGTGCACACCTGTGCCTTGTTCCCATGCCAGCTTGGCAAAAATAAACACCTTGTTAAGATTGCTGCCCTTTCCCTCATGCAGTTAAGTGCCTGGTTTGCACAAAGATAGGAGTAGCTTCGTGTCCTTGTTGCAGATAAGGGTGATAAGGGTCTGTCCTGGAGACATTACCCCATACCCACAGCTTTCAGTGGGACAGGAGTAATGGTTGCAAAATTGGGTCCTGATTCTTGCCACAGCCTTGTCTGCTGCCATCACTTCCCTGCCCAGCCACCAGGGTCAAGTGCGGGGAGTACAGTGGAAATGCCATGTTCTCTTTCTACCCATTAAGTGTTTGGGACGTAGGGATTTCTTTCTTCAGAGCTTGACAGGCACAAATCACCTGATGATGGGCTTGTGTGGGAATTGATGTCTTTGAGTGGTTTTGGAGTTGTTGATGGGGTGCTCCTGAGATGCTGGGAAGCTCTCCAAAGGAATGACCTGTGGGATTGATGCCAACTGTACTTTCAGAAGTGACCCGAGACACTTGGAGCTGTTCCCGGTGCTTAGAATTATCCTGAAATACCAGCATGATGAAAAAAACAAATGTAGAATTGCTAAATGTATGTTGTCAAAAGATATTTGCGAGCTGTCGTAACTCTGCTTAAAAAAAACCCAAAAAAACAACAAAAAAAAAGCCCTGACAAAAAACCCCCAGTGGCCCTCTCTTGATTTTCTTCAGTTGAGCATCAGGCCATAGTGAGTCCGATTCGTCTCCCTATGTAAGCCACGCATCAGAATTAAAAAAAAAAAAAAAAGGCTGAAAATTAAAGTAATGTTTTTGGGGAGGCAGTGATGGTATTAGAACATAAAATGCGAACCAGAGACACAAAATACTGTAATTTTTTTTAAGGGCTTTGATTTGTATCTGATTTAAATTTTAATGTGGAGACACGAAATGATGTTTTCCAGGTTCCAGTAAGATTTTAGTGTATCTGCTTTCTATCTGTGAGGAATTTCCCCTTGCCACCTCCAAAAGGAGAATATTTTATATACCATTGCTTTAAATACTTTTTGATCTGAACTTAATAATCTTCTTTTACAATGTTTAGGTTAAAGAGGTTTTTATGGTGTTCTGGTATTGGCTTTGAAAATCTGGTATCTTTGTTGCTCATTAAGCGCTTTTTAATTTTTAAACCAAGACTTCTATCTAAATGTTGGTTTCTTTCCATGGAGATCTTTTTCTAATTATGAAAAGAGTTCCTATATTTTCAGCCAGCTAGCTGGATTTTTCAGTTAAATGATGTACAGCAACTAGCATTTCGTGTTAGTATGTAATTGGAGACAAAATGATATTGTGGAAAATCAGGTAGAAAGGGATTTTTCTTTCTCTTCCTTGAAACCAGAAAGAATAAGGGGAAAACTAGCCAAGGGATTCATCACATTCATAGTTAATAGTATAGAAACTGATGTACATGGCTGTTTGAAATTATGAATGCTGCGCCCCAGATAACCCCATGTTTGTGAAGGGACCTGGAAAAACACAAATGTGCAGTTTATGTGGCTCTAAGAAAATAATGTTTCTTTTCATCTGAAACGGGATTTCTTGAATAGATTTGGAGAGGCAAATGATGTCTTGTCTAATTGGCGGAATCAGCCCTCCAAGAAATGCATGGTATTTTCAAACCCAGAACTCATGACTTGGCCTGCAAATATTTTGAACATTATGATGTGAGTTGAAGCATTTCACTAAAAATTGGGACTCGTGAGTATTCTGCCTTATCTCTCCTAATACATCAAAATCTGGAGCTAAAGCTTTCTAGTGCTGGCTGCCCAAGTTGAGAAGCTCAGGGCTTCATCTTCAGTGATGCTCAGCTTTTTATAATTGCCCCTGCAAATGCTGGTGGGTTTGTGGATGTAGCACCCATCAGATAATAGTCTCATTTTAGCATCTGTCTAGACTTGCCTCTCTGCTTGAATTTGCAGGGCTGCAAAGTCAGGGTATCTTGCACCTACCTCACAAACCTCTGGGCTTGCATTTGGGAGTTACTGAGAGGCTTGTGTGTGAGAGTGGAAGGTGTTTCCAGGGTGCTGCTGCTGTCCTGGACAAGTGCAGAGCAAGCCCCGGTCCTTCAGCATTTGCCATAAGCTGTGGTGTAGCTGGAGGGCAGAGGAAGTTGCACCATCCTGCACTGCCCTGGGCTTCTCCTCCCAGGGCCCTCGTTGGGCGATGGGATGGTTTTGTGTCAGTCGAGTTCCAGCTTTTTTCCAGTAAGTATTTGTCGATTGAAATTGAAGGATTGCGAGCACAATTCATCTTCGCGCACAGAGAGCAGCGGGTGCAAGCAGAGCTGACTGGGACCAGACATTGACATACGGGCCGTCATCAAACTAATTGTTGTTTGAATTACCTGTTATGATCCGATGACAAATCTGCTTCACTCCTGCCACTGGAGCAGAAAATGTAGCTTGAATTGGCGTGATGTTAGCAAGTGTAAACTGTACTTCAACAAGATGGATAAACCCAATTATGGGGCAGACCTGCAGAGAGAAAATCCATTTAAATCTCGTAATGTTAAGCAGAGCTGTGTTTAATTCATTTGGACCAATTTGGGAATGATGTATGAGTGTTGGTGAACATTAGTCAAAGGGAGAAGGGCCGGAGAAAGAGATGCAGTGCTCAGGCAGGATGGCAGAGGAGAGCTGCACCATCTCAGCGGTTAGCACTAATGGCCAGGGAAGGCTAAAATGACAAAAAGATGTACTAACTGCTTGTAGAAGAACAGCTCAGTGTAAATGAACCAATAAGAGAAACATATGGAGCAGAAAGAAGGTGTAGTATTTTTCTTAAAACTATTGATCTTTCCCACTGAGAGGGAAATATATGTAAATTGAAAGCAGCATTTTGTTGGTTTATTTATTGTGGTGGTTTTTCTTTTCTTTCCCTTTTCCCCCCTTTTTTTTTTTACTAATTGCCACAGAAATGTGAAGGGATTTTTTTTTATTATCCACCCCCACCCGCCCCCAACTTCTTGTATTTTTTTTTTTGAAAAGATTTGTCAAAATGGAAGGGAGGAGGCAAGTTTTTTTCTTTTACTTTTTAATTACTGTTTTTTTCAAGAACAAAGGGTGGAGACCGATCACTTCCTCGAAGTTGTTCTTAGAGCGGTGATTGCTTTGTGGGATGTATTTAACATGTGCTTATTCAGAGGTTTTTCAGCTACAGCTCTCTGTATTTTAAAAGAAAATTAAGCATCATGTTGTGCAGGCAGATTGATTGACATATTCCAGAGGATACTGATGTTGTACAATAATGGCCTAAGAGTTTGTCACTGCTTTTTTACTGGTTTAATATCCAAAATGTGTGAGCTGGGCAGCTGTAAAATGCTGCGAAAGATACAAGCTAACGATCTCTCACGAAGGAATTGGTTTTGTAAAACAGAGCAGTTGAACAGTGAACGTATTTGACTCTGTTATTTGTGGTATTCAGTGGGTTCCAGCAAAGCTAATTCGTGTATACGTGTTCCATCTCATTTCAGACAAAAAAGCCCATCTTTTCTTATGTTACTCATTTAAGGTCTTTTCCACAAAACTTAAAGTCGCGAATAAAGAGGCAACATTCCTGTTTGCATCCCTCTGTGCCTCTGCATGCAGGGGTGTCCACTTGCTTCTCTCGCATCTTCACAGTGCTCTGCTCAACTCTTACAACTGCTGGTAGCAAATACCATGAGAGAAGGGAACCTGTTCCAGGGTATGTGTCTCCAAGTTTGGCTCTTGAGGTCAGGTAGTAATTGTGACATTTGAAGAGGCTGTTAAAACTGCTGTGAAATAACCAGCTACTGATATGTAAAATTTAGGAACTCTTCTTAATAATTCTTCATTTCTGGTATACCGCATAGCTCGCTATAATAACAAAAGTGATTCTGCAGAACTTTATTAAATAAAATACAAGGCGAAGAATTGGTCTTCATTTTCAGTCATTTATACTTCAAAGCATATTAATTTTGGAAGGCATGATTTCATTTTGATATCTCTTATATCTGAGCTATTAAAAATTTTTCAAACAATTTTATTTCTGTACTTGGGACTCTGAATGAACAGCACTTCATCATAATGACGAGAGATCCATCAGCCTTTCTGGGAAGGCTGGTAGAGTGTGTTCCTGTCTTGTCCTGAAAGTCCATTTAGCCTTGGTGAAAACAAGTTGAGAAAGCGTGCTTGGAGGGGATCAAAGAGATTGAGCTCCAAGTTGTTTAAAAGGCCTTAGGTCTAATGCATGTGTCCACTGCATCGTGAGGACATAGTGGTGCTGGCAGAAAGGTGTTTTGTTCCTTTTCTTTTTTCTTTTTTTTTTTGGATGTAGCCACATGGTAGTGATAAAAGGAGCAGTACAATTCCATGTGAGTGTGACATCAAGGTATACCAGTGTTGCTTAGAGGGTCTGTGTGTAGGTAGGTCCTTCTTGAGAGCCTGGAAGGATCTGTATTAAAATGACAATGTATAACACGCTGTGAGTGTCACACAAGCTCGTTTCTGGCACCGTCACTGTGGGCGAGCCCTGTCACTCACCCCTCCCCTCACTGCGGGATCAGCAGGGACAACTAAAAAGCTCTGGGGACTTCATGGTAGCTACTCTTACATTGTCAACACTTCCTCTTCTAATCCCTGCTCTGAGAATAACCAAATATTCAGACTTAGCAACTGTTTTTCCTGCCTAGTAACTTCATCTCCCACAATGTCTGCCTTTGAGAATGTCTGGATTGCCCAGTGAACCACTCTGTAAGTGAGTGAGTGTGTGTATGTGTGTGGTTTCTTTTTTCCCCTTGTGGGTCATTCTTTTTTAAGTCCAAAAAAACTATGCTGCCAGTGTTATGCTTTGGAATTGCTTAATACTATTTTTTTTTTAATTATAAAACTGTTTTTATTAGTTAAAAAAACCCAAAAACCAAACTAAACCAAAACCTTGAAGTGCAAACAAGAGGAATTGAGGGCCTTTTGGTGTCTTGAGATGTGTGCACGTTGTACAGGAACATTGGGTTCATGCTTAATTGAAAGGTCGCTGTTTGTTTAATGAGACAACTGTCTGCTGAATCCTGGATGCTGACGTAGGAGTCACTCTTAGTTTGGAGAGCAGAGGTCACATGGAACTGTGTATTATAGGGATGTAGTACTTAATCCTGCGACTGTTCCTTAAGAAACATCATTCTGCTGGTACAGATCTTGGATGTGGTGTATTTTGAAATGGGAGGAAGGATGCAGAAGTTGTTGAACGCAAGGGGTTGGGATGGCTCTTGAATGTTACAGACAATTCTGTTTGTCCTCTGGCCTGGTTGTCTCTACCTCAGTTTGTCCATCTATGAAATAGAACTAATGCTGCTTACCTAATACTTAGCCTGAGGCAGAAGGTCATACTCCGCATTTTGGAAAATGTGCTGTCTTGAAAAGGCTTTGGAGAAGTGGGGTTAAAGTAAATAAGACCTGGATAAAATGAAAGAACTGTGGTGTGGGTGGTTTTTTGTTTTTGTTTTCAAATTCTCCCTTCCCCTGAAGGTCTCTTTCCCTTTTGACTTCTGAACAAAATCATATGTGAAAACATAAGCTGCTGATTGATTATGCCAGCTGACAGTTTTGTCAGGATGGGAGCTGTGTATTTGGACTTCTCTTGCTTTTCTCTCCTACCAGATGCTGCTTGTATTCAATAATTATGTATACAAAAGAATTTTCATTATGGCATTGTGGTTTCATGTTCTCAGAAGCTTTTGGAACAGGGTAGCCATGAGAAGCCAGATTCATGACACATTTCAGGCTTTGTTTTTCCCTGACCACATGCACTTTTTTTCTCCCTCTCCTTCAAAGTCTGAGCAAAAGTTGTATTGATTATAGCAATCTCATGGAAAATCCCACTCCAAGTCAGTAGAGTAGCTTTACTAAACAATGATATATTTTTTTTTTCCCCTGCCCTACGCTGCCAAACTTTACTCCTGCTGCAGTGCTCTATGGTCCAACCCAAAATTACAAGAAAATGAATACATAAGACTTGGGCCACATATACAACCGAGGACTCAGTTTCTTGTGCTCGCAATCCTGTAGGAGACTCTGTTCACAGAAAATACTTGTCCTGGAGATTTGTCTGGGGGTTAGAGCAGTCTGCCATTTCTAGGAGCTATTTCAGAGCCAATTGCAGATCTTGTAATTTTTAGATGTTAAACTCCTATTTTTATAACAATATCATATGTTTATTTTTAATGGTGAGGAACTATAACAATTCAACTTTTACAGAGCTGCTGTGATTATTTGTTGTTGTTTTTTTTTTTTTTTTATTCTAACAAGAAACAAACAAATGCAAAAGAAATAAACCACCCTAAATATCACAACATGCCAGGGAAATAGAATAGCGAATCGTTGTAGCAAAGGCATCAACTTTCATTTGCTGCTCATATTTAGTGTTTTCCCATCTTCTGACTTTTCTGGTAAATGTTATATAGTAAAGTGTGAAAGAAAAACATGTTCTAAGCATGCAGGCTGGGCAGTATTGCTGGGTAGCCTTGCTGGAAACCCAACTCTTCATTTTTGGGGAAAAGTTCAAGCTGGCTAGGATGAATATAATAAGGCAACTTTTTGCATATATTATGTTTGAAGGTGCTTACAAAAGGTCTATATTGACTTACACTTTTGTGTACTGTTCTGCAGTTAGAGTGATGGGAGTCTGTATTACGTTAGGGGTTGGGTTTCTTTGTTTGTTTTCCTTTTTTCTTTCCCAATCAGTATGCAAAATATTGGTTGCATTGATGTGCGAATTGAGGGGAACCAAATGAATTGGTTTTCTGTCAAAAACCACAGGCAAAGTACATGGGGTTTTGATTTCTGCTTTAGTGGTTCTGTTATCATTCTTATTTACAGCGAGAGTGGCCTTTTATCTTTGAGTTTGTGCTCTTTCGCCTACTTTGCAATTGAGTTCTTGGTTTTGTGGTTTTTATCAGCAACGCTCAGCCTGGCTTCTAGAGTTCTTAATTTGGCTGTTTGCAAGTCCCATTTCTAGCTAGATCTTTAAGCTAGATAAGTAGAAAAAGTGCTTGAGAATTACTGTAGAGTAGAATTCCTCCCCTTGACCATGAGATAAACTGGGTGCAGACAGAACATCTCACTTTGAGGAAAGCTACCTAAGGACA
Source organism: Lophotriccus pileatus (assembly GCA_035583135.1). NCBI lineage: Eukaryota > Metazoa > Chordata > Aves > Passeriformes > Tyrannidae > Lophotriccus > Lophotriccus pileatus. The sequence continues at coordinate 27,710,908 of JAWWES010000169.1, forward strand.
GGTCTGACTTTAAGACTCTCAAGGAATCTAAAACTGGTTGAAAAGCTGTTTCTCTCAGAATCCTGTATGTGTCTAATATTTTACTGATTCAGGACATAATTAAATTCTTTAAAAATCACAACTAAAAGAATTAAAGTACTTAATTCCTACTACAAGTGACTCTTTGAATGCTATTTTCAGCAGTGCTTTTATTTCATGTTGCCTGTACAAAATGCATACTGAAGAAAAAAAAAATTAATCGTGAGCCTTGAATATCCCATCTGAAGGTTGATTATGAATGTTTGGAAAGTGAAGAATTTGTGCTTTTAAAATTTACCAAGCATGAAAACTCTTGTGTTTTCTTATGTTTGAGAGTAGTGGAAACTTCTTGAAGGTGAAAGCTAATGTTTTATTTTCTAGCATCATGCTCCCAAGATCTTGTACTGTTTAAGCAACATCACATATTGTCAGCCATATGATAAAACTGAGAAATATAAATTCTGTTTGCTCCCATCCATAACCTTAGGAAAGTCAGTAGTGATGAAAGTACTTCAGTCACTACTGCCCTCCAACCCCTCATACACTGTGCTGGTTCCTTCCTTGTGGTAGACTAACTTTTGTAGGACACTGTTTCACTGTATGTCTTCCATTTTCACCCTGATATTATCAATTCAATAATAATATTGGATTGAGAACTAAAGCTATCAATTAATTAATTGGTGGTGTTTAATAAAGAGCTAATTAATGGCGCTTTCTAGTTCAACCATAGTGTGAGTATAAATACCTTCTAGCAGGCTTTATCTTCTAATTGACATTCTCCTGAAAAGTAGAGGAGACTTTCTGTACAACTGAATTGCATCCTGCAAAGCATGGATGGTTCCAGAGAACACATGTGATTTCTGGAAAATACGCCAAAGAGATCAAGGTGGCCCATGCATAGCTGGGGCCCATGGGTTGGGGTGGTGGAGGCTATACTTTGGCATAATTTATCTCCCTGGGGTTGAGAAGCAAAAGACTACACAGCAAATGAGCAACAGGATGATTCATCTTATTGATAGGCATGAAATTAGTGGCAGCAGGAAGAGGAAATTTGTTGCTTGTTTTATCCTATTTTTCTGCGTGCCCATCTCTTTTCATTGCAAGGAATCCTTTCCTGCTTGGAGGTTTTATTTTCATTTTACAGCTTGCAGCACTCTGGGCATCAGGAGCATAGTGTGGTGGTGTAGCATCACTTTCTTGAGAGTGGGGGTATGGTTTATGGACACAGTAAACCCTTCTAGTTGGTTCATTCCAATTAACAAGTGTATAAGCCCCTATGTGCTGTAGAAGGTGATTTTTATGTGATCTTTTGTGCTTAGTGGTGAGAAGTGTAGCTCTGTATATACAAACCCATTTTATAAATTGCAGGCTATACTTAATTAGCATTATGCACCCACGGCTACTTCATCTACACTTACTGCCACTAATCCGTCTCCCCAGGACTCCACTGCTCCAAGTGGCTCCGTGTCTTCAGCCAGCATTTACAGATTAATAAATCTGCCAGGGAAGCATTCCCTCCTTATCTGTTTGTCTGTGGAAATACCCCCAAATGTTAACTCTGACCACAAGTCTGAGACGAGATTTTTATGTCTCAGCTGCTGGCAGCTCTTTCCGTAGCTAAAAGTGCCACAGTTTCTGAAACCTGATGCTTTATCCTCCAGCATTAGAAACTGGAGTTTAATTCCCCTGGTGAGGGGAGGGACCCAACTTTCCAGCAGAACAAAGTCAGCTCATTTGTTTCTCTTGCTCTTTCATAGCCACCAGGCTAGGGAAGGCTGGAGGTTTGGTGTGTGGAACTACTTGAGGAAGTTCCTGGGATGCTTGCTAAGGGACACTTTTTTTAAATGGGATCAGGATCAGTCCTTGGGGAGATCCAGGAAACTGGTTTTCTTTGATACTAGTTCTGAGTCGCCCACTCAGAGGCAATATGTTCCTTAGCATCGATGTTGCATTTCACAGGTCTCTCATTTGAGCAGTTTCCCTTTTCCGTGCCTCCCTCGTTCATTCCCATCTGTTTTTTGGGCAGGGTCAGTCTTTCTCACTCTCTTGTTTGTACAGGACTTAGCACAAAAGGACTCTGTTCTCTGGTGGTGCCTTTGGGCACTGCTGTTAGACAAATAAAAGGGTATAAAGTTTGCATCAAACTTTTTTGCAACCTGTCTTGCACAACAAACTGCCTGTGCCAATGTGTGCAATGCAGTGATGTCTCAAATGCTGGATGGTGCCGTGTGAAGGATTCAGTATGATTCTGTGATCTATAACTAATATCATGTTCTTAGCAACTCTGGATTGTAGACTTACACATAGTTATAAAACCTGCCTCCCAAACTCTCGCTTTAAGAACAAAAATGCTTCCTATGAAGGCAACAGTAGCAGTCTTGTTAGGTTAATGAAACCAAAAGTGAATAATATTTTATGAAGTAATTCTTTACATTTCTGGGATTATAGAAAAAAAAAGCCAAATTTTTCTTTCTTTTTTTTTTTTTTTAATATGTCTTTCAAGTTGTTTCTCTGAGCAGTAAGCAAGGTTCTATTTAGAATACATGTTTCTGGGTAGAAGATCAAATTCTGTAGAAATAATGTAAAATACCTCTTGGTGAATGTGCCTTTACCCCCTAAGGAGATGGTGAATTGAACTTTCTGTTTTCTTTTTTTTCTGTGAGCTTCAGAATCCCACAGAAATAAGCCTGGAATCCAGAAGGCTCAGGCTAATTCTGGGGTGGAACTACAGAGAGTTGTGCCCTTCATAACTGAAGATAGAAGACTGTGATAACTCAAGGCCTGAGGACTTTGTGAACCTGTCCCAGGGTTTGGGCTTCGTTACTTTTTCTTCCACATGCTAGGAATGGGTATGGAGAGGAGGCACTGTGGAGTCCCAGAGCTGTATTGGAAGCTGTTGTTTTCACTGTGCAGTAGAAGTATGTCCACATCAGAGCTGGTCAGAAGAAATGGTTTGTGGATAGATGAAGAAAAATAATAAAGAAGGAGGTATGTGGAGACATCTCTCTTCTCCACTCTAGTAGTTATTTATTATTTCCCTTCTTGGCATGTTCATGTGGGTGAAGTCCCAAGAGCTTGCCAACCTCCCCCTGGGGACAGCCTGAGGTGGTGCTGGTTGTCTTTTACAGATGGGGAAAGTGAGACATAAAGAAATTGAGTTGATTTAATCCTTGCAAGGAGCTGGTGTGGACAGACCTAAATGTTAAAGACAATGGGTTGAATTTGAGCTCTTACTTCCATTTATCCCATAGAGATTTATGGTGGTCAAAGGTGGGACCACCTCCTTGATGGCCATGTAGTACATGCCTGTGCCCTGTCTGAGTAGCCTTGGTTTCTTCAGCTAGTGAGGGTCAGGGCAGGGGGCTGGGAAATCCTGAAGCTGCCACACAGCTGGAGTGTGTTAGTGCTGAGAAGTTGACTGAGTACTTGCATGTCTGAAGTATGCAGCGCCTCTGGGACATGTGTGAGGCAATGCTGTTTACTTGTGTCTACTTGTTTGCCTGGATAAAACTGCATAGTGCAAGCTTGTATCCGAGGCCACCTCTGTTATTCCTGGATAGTCTCCAAAAGTATCTTAAGGTATTTAGAGTCTCTTCTCCTTTGCCCACAATTTCCTTGGAGCGCTGCTGACCAGAGCTGTGTTGTGACTCAAGTTTCTGATCAATGCTAAACAGGGCTGCTGGGCACTAGAAAGGTGTTTCTAGTAAGCACTTGAAGGGTGTTTTGCACTTGAAGGTTGTATTCAGTTACACCCTCAACCAAGAAAAATGTATGTGGGTATGTGTTTGATAAAAGGTAGGTAGCATCAGCTTGATATTTCAGCACAGCATTGTTACCTTGAGGGATAGGAATACAAACCAGCATTACAGCTCTTAAGAAGACCTTGCCATGTTCCTCTACTGTAGTTGGAAGAGGTAACTATGATCTTAATCAATGAGCTCCTTCTTGGAGTCCTCTAAAAAGATTTTAATTTACTGTAGTAAAACAAAATATGCAGAAACTACCCACTGATGGGGCATTTTCTCCCAGACTGGTATTTTAGCTGGTCTGATTTGCTTAATTCCCATGATACTTTGCAATGCTTTTCCTCTTTCTTTCCTCTCCTTTCCTCCCCTCCCAACACTCTACAAAGCTGTGTCAGGAGTGGTCCTCTTGTCACAGAGACTGCAAATGCCACCATGGGCACTTGGAGTAATCTTCAACTTCACCTTCTGCAGAGCTGTGGCTTTCTCTGGGAGAAGAGCTTTCAGGTATTTAACACATTGTGCTCCCTCCCAGAAGTACCTGGTTGGGATACTCTGTTGTCTTGTGGGAGTAAGTCACCGTGTTAGAGGTGTTACTGTGAAGGGTTTACTGAGTGTCTGGTGAAATTCAGTCTTTGACGAAGACTTGCTTCTCTGTTTTCCCTTAGATAAGATATATGACCAAAGTATTTTCTTTTTTTTTTTTTTTTATTTGAATTGTGTTAGACTCCTTCTATGAGTGATTTCAGAGTGGTGTTCCTGCCTGTTGCATGTCCCTTTTTATAACTTATATATATATTACGTTGATGTCATTGTAAGGATCAACTCTGACTTCATCTGAGAAACCTCATTGCTCTCCTTTCTTTGGTGGACAAAACCAGTTTGAAAGCACCACAGTTCCCTGAACTGGATTCCCAGTGTGATCCCCTTAGGTTCAGCAGACAGAGCATTTCAGGAAGCAATGATTTTTGCAGACTCACATGTGAGGATGAGATACATTGATGGGCATGTGTTTATCATTGGACTGGGAGAGCAGAAAATCCCCCACTTTTTATTTTGCCTACTTTGTTATTTCGTGTAAGGCTGTAACTGACCCTCTCCTTGTCTGTCCATATCTGGTTCCTCAAATGTGTGGGTGCTCCTCTTCCTTCCCCTTCTAACTTGTGAATGTTGATTTGGGCAGTTTATTCCCCACTAAGATCCAGCAATTGTTTGAATTGAAATGGTTATTGTAAGCGGGTTCATGTGGTGGTTTGTGGTTTTTTTTTCTTTTTTTTTTTTTTTTTTCTTTTCCCCCCTCTCTCTCAATGTTGGGACAGTCTGTGCAATGTGTTTCATGAAGTCAACAGATGAATCTTTTAAATTACACCCTCTTGTCCCTTGCTCTTTCTTCCTCCCTCCTACTTTGGCCGCAGAGTCCGCTGGAGGAGCGGAAAACAAGTTTGGCACCCACATGGTAGAGAGCACTGATTAGTTCCTAAAAGAAGCAGCAAGTTGATTGCTTGCAGAGATGATGTAAGCCATTGCTCTGGGGTACATCAGGTTGGATTTCTCATGCTTTATCTTATAAAGCCTAAATTAACAGCTGGTTTGGTTTGAGTTCTCCGGGATCTGACTAAAGGATTACAGTCCGTTCTCAAGTGAGTCAATCTAGTTTAATTTATTTCAGGTCTATCAAAAAAGATCAATCAAAGCTCTTTTGAAAGTAAAGCTATAATCGGCCTGTGTACTTAGATGTCACTGTTTTTGTATTTACTTAGCTTCTCTGGTGGAAAAATGTTCAGGCTGCAGCTCAGACTATATTGCAGTGATTTTTTTTTTTTTAAATACAGTTAGATTTTTTTTTTTTAAGGAGGTCACTTGTGTTTTCAGAAACATTGCCACTTACATATGTGTCTAACCAAGTCTGCTAATGTTTTTTTTGTGAATCCTTGAACTTGAAACTGTACTTGAACTGGGAAGGATCGTGGTTTGGTGGTTGAAAAATACAAGTAGGAGTTGGGAATCCAGATTCCTCTGCTGATTGCTAGACCTAAGACATGACCTCAGGCATCTCCTTTAATTGCTGTTTGTCTCAGTTTCCCCATCTGCACAATAGGAACAACAGCATTCAAACAGGATCTTGACACAAAGTAGCCTGTGTTTACATAAGGGTGCGATTTAGAAATCAGCATATTCAACTGAGTGCAACTCCTTGTAGGCTTTCTTAAGTCAGTGGTCTATATTGTCTTCACGTGTGTAGAGCTGGAAATGATAGCACAGCTAATGCTGAACCGAGGTTTTGACTAGCTAATCAGATTTTAGGGAGCTGGATTGCTGCAGCCTCAGGAAGCAAAGTACTGAACTAGTATAAAACCTCTCTACCAGTTTCTGATTTTCAAAATCTTTTGGAGCCTAAGCGTCTGGGCAAACCTCATGCCAGATCAGGTATCATCTGGCCTCCTGCCATGGACATAAACTCCGTACCATGGTCTCTTGTTAATTTGACAGGAACATAATTGAGTGCCCACACCCTAACTGGAGGGATGCTGGATGATCTGGTACTGCAGACGTGTGATAAACATCATGAAATGTGACCTTATTTTAGCAATTGCACAACAGTTTGTATGAGTTTGGTTTAATTCCAGAACTGATTTTGAGGGCTCATTTCTGCGTGCAGTAAAGGTAGGACTGTAGCGTAAAAAAGCCCCAGAGATTGAAGTGCTCATCACCTCACTTTTGTGTTTCTGTCCTTGCACGGACTGAATGTGAAGTTGTTCATTTAGTGGCACATAGCTTGGTCTCTCTGAATCCTGGTCAGGTTTTTGCCGGACTTTTGAGGAGGAGGAGTGGCTCTGTTGGCCAACCTGATACCGGGTGGTAACAGACGTGCTTCATCAGTGGAGAAACCACATTAGAGCACATCAGCTTGCTCTTGCCACCAATCCCCCCGTACCTTCCACTGGCAGCCATGGGAAAGCTGATGGAAGTGAGCTTGGGTGAAATTGGGTGTCTTGTAAATGTTTGCAGCAGCAGTGAGGTTTGCACAGTAAAGTTTTTGGTTTTTAATTGGTGCATTGTCTTTCAAGCAAGGAGTATCTTGACATTTTCTGTGATTGAGTGGCCCATTTCTTGTTCATTTCTACTTTCCCCCTTCTTCAGGTTTAAAAAAAATAGATAACAAAAGGTTAAGTTCAAAGTGGTGGAATCCTTAACACACTCGCAAATTCAGCTCCCTCATATTGTTTTTAGCTGCATTATTTTTTCATGTAACTATGAGTTAGAAATACATGACTCAGTTGATGTAAGTTGGTCTTTTGAGTTTCCTGAACTCCTGGTGACAGTTTTGGTGGGCACCTTTGCAGTGGGAGTGTTTGAGATGGCCGTGCCTGTTTCTGGTTTGTGTGACAAATCTCGGCTATGACCTGTTTGTGTTCTTGCATAAGAAAAGCTTAATATATGTTTTAAGTATCAGAAATAAATGGCTTAAGTTTCTTTTATGTACCATCTGGCTGTCTTGAGTCTTTTTGTTCTAGTCCACTTCTCAATTCAAGCAATTCTCCTCAGTCTTCTACCTGAACGAGTGAAATGACTGTCATTCCTCTTGCACATGGAGGAGTTTTAAGATCTTCCCTCCACTTCTTTTAAAAACCAGCTGTTCTTTGGGCAGCTGCTCTTCTATTTAGGGACTTAAAAAGAAGTGGCAGCAGATAGGTGCTTGGGGACAGAATATGGATTCTTAGTCTGGCTTAGGGTAATTTTTTTTTAATAGTATTAATCATCCTGAGAGATCAGTCTGGACACTGTTTGTTGTATCATTAGATGTTAGACTTGAGCAGTGATCAGACTGAGTCCTGTATGAGCTATGGCTGTCCCTGGAGTATTTTGTACTCCTTTTGGAGGTGCATGCAGGTGTGTTCTCCCACCCAAGCATTACTATTGGGAATATGATTATTAGTCTGGTAATAATTTCCAATGGCTGATTAGTTTTCTCTCTCAAGTGTGGGGAGATTTGTCAGATGTTTGAGGTGTGAAGACTATCTACTCTCTGTTGGCAAATTGAGGACTACAGCAGTGATTATCATTGTACATTTTTCACTCTATTTTAAAGCAAACTAACCATCAGTGAGTAACTTCTCATTTCTGTTCTGGTTAGTAACCTCCTCCTGTAATGCATCCCAGTGAAGTCTCCCCTTTTAGAAGCCAAGTCACTGGGATGGCCTCCTTTTGATCCTCCCCTGCACCTGGACCTTCCATAATGCCACCCCATCCGTGCTCCTCTTACCTGGGTGAAAAAAGAAAAACACACCAAGAAAGGAGGTTCAGAGTAAACGCTAATAATTGTGCGTGTAATGTAATTGGAAGCGTTTCATTGACATGCTTATGCGAGCTGCTTCTTCATCTTAGTGCTTGAATGTACCACTAGACTTGCATTTAGCTTCTTGTAGCTGCTCTTTGATGCAGGTAGGCCATATTCTAAATAGGCTTGTTGCTATGGTGAAAATGGGAGTCCTTGTCTGTGGAGTGTAACCTTTCCTACTTTCCTGGACATTGTCATATTTCCACCGCCCCCCCCCCTCTTTTGAATTTGCCATAGTAGAACAGAATTGTGTTATCTTTTGGGGGAAGGAATTTCAGTCGATGAGTTGGATTGGAGGACAGTACTTTCAAGGTGTCTTCATGAAGTTGTGGGTGGTTTTCGAGGGATGAGGGGAGAGATTGGAAATCCTTTTTGTGATGACTCAGCACAGAATGCTGTGTGATTCTCCCCCCCTCTGCCTTCAGGGAGAGAGATGAAAAAGCTTTCCCCTGCTCTTTCCATTACCTGGCTTCTCTCAGTTATTTTTACAAGGTTAATGCATTGTGCTCAGAGTTTGCATTGTTGTGCCAATAAAACTTTAATAATGATGATAAGATTGACGTGCACACGTCCAGAAGATGAATCTTCGGGATTTAGTTGAGAAAGGAAGGTGCGTGTTTGTCAGCTGCCTGAAAGGTCCAAGGACTGCTGAGGCTCATTTCAAAGGCTGCAGGGAAGGGAGTGCTCTTCAGGGCTGATGGCTATAAAAGCTGAAGATGGCTGTGCCTGTCCATTAATCTGTTGAACTCATTGTTCTCTGGATCCCTGTTTTATTTGTTATTATGCTGTATTTTGTGCAAAAGGAACTGGAAAAATCAAGTGTGACTAAGGGCTTTGTGAGGCAGCAAGCTCTTAAGGAGAAGGGAGAAAAAAAGGGTGACTCTTCTTTCTGCTGCTCTGCAGTCAAGGACAGCAGTGAGTCCCCCAGCTCCTCTGATGTGCATGTACCCATGCAGCAGGATTTTGGAGCAGGGGGGGAAATGACTGCCAAAATACCCGGGGCTCACTCTGTCTTGGCCCTGATGTCAGTCAGGTGGTCACAATATCCCCCCCCAGCCCCCATCCCTGGCTCTGCTGGGAGTTGGCTCTGGGGACCACAGCTCAGCCAGAAACCCACCACTGAGAAGCCACAGTTCTTTGCTCTTGGCTTTTTGCTGAGGATTTCCCCTGAAGGTTTGAAATAACCTACTCCCCACACCATCCACCTTCTCCTTAACTTCCCAGCAGTGAGTCTGTTTCTCATTTAAAGTGTATTTTTCATAACTGCTATGAAGTCTTGGAAGGAAAACTGACTGTGCTTAATTCAAGTTCAGTCCTTTTCTCCCTGTGACCTCTGTTAGTATTTTATATGAAGATGATTAATGTTACTTAAAAAAAAGAGAAGCTATGTCATCCTTGAGCTGTTCTGGGGAAGTTAAGTTGTGATTGAAACTAAAACCAAGGGTCAAGCTGTAGGAAATCCTATGCACCTAATTTTAGGGGACCTAAATTAGAGAAGTTTTATTTCTGTTCCTTGAAATGCTTTTTAGGAGCATTTGCTTATGCCTTAGCCTTGTGCGCGGGGTTTTAATTCTCTCTTCTTTGTGCTGACCAGTACCGAGTCACTTAGAAGCATAGGATGGTATAATTTTTCTTACACCCATTATTATCAAAGTCTACAGGCAAATATACCTTCAGTAGACTGTTGGGTGCTTCCCTTTTGTTTTTGCAGTCATCCAGGAATATTCATCCAGAAAAATATTTTTAGGGAGTGACCGCCCCCTCCCAAATAACTCCCCTGTTGCACTAGCGTGGGTCTCTCTGGCCCCAGGGGTACAGATACTACACTGTGGGGTAGATGTGGGATATGGGAAGCTGTGCCCAGGAGGCTGCAGGTGTTATGGGCATGGCCAACCTGCTGGCTGGAGCAGCTTTAGATGGTGAGAAGATGTAGGTTGGGATTGAGAGTGAGAAGGTGCATGAAAAGATACATCATGTTCCTGATTCCACACTGCTGGCATCCCACTTTTTTATGCTGGCTGGGCCTCATGCTGGGACCATGCTGCTGTGGGCCATTTCAGTAGTTAAAATAAGGAGTAAACCCAGGGATAACTTGGTGAATGACCTGCCTGTCCTAGCAAATTTAGTTTAATTTAGAAGTTTAAAAGTGGCCCTGGTATCTGCTAATATTAGCTTTTTGTGTGACCTGACCTGTTACGTTCGTGACCTGAGCAAGGAGGAAAGGGGAAGCAGTGTTGAATGGGACTGCTGTACTTGAGGCTATTTTTCTCCCAGCTTCAGAAACAGGACAATATCCCAAAATAGCAAGTAGTGGGGATGTCATGCTAGAGTGGGAACAGCCTGCCGTGCCCAGGACGGCTGCAGTGCCGCCTCCTCTGCAGGATGGAGACCTGAGACCCGGCTCGTTTGTCATCACTGGTCCTGCGGCTGCTGAGGGTCAGTCTTGCTGCTGGCGTGCTGCCTGCCCTGGTGGGTCTCCAGATCTGCCTGCTGTCACAACTCTTGCTCCTGCCTGAAGCCCCACGGGTCAACAGGGTGGCCTTGGCAGCAGTGCAGAACATCACCCACCATAGGAGGTAGGCTGGGGGTGGCGTGGGGTCATGCACGTGATGGAGAACTGTGATGGGGGATCTATTTACAGCTCTGCCACAAACTTCCCATTTTCATTTTTGGAGCAAATCACTCAAACTCCCATTTCCCTGTCCTTCCCGTATGCAAAATGGGGTTGAACGTCCTTTCCTCATGAGAATGGTCTTTAAATAGATCTTTGCTTAGAGAGCACAGAGAGCAAGTTGCTGGATGGGTGCAAGACAGTATCAAAGAATGACTGGAGAAGGAGATCGTGCAGGAAGTGTATTAAAAAATTAAATCCAAGTTCTAGATAGGTTTTTTTTTTAAAGTTAAAAAAAATCTTCCAAGTCTTCCATGCTTGGCTTTTCATCATGAGATTAAAAGAGGAGGACTGGCAATGAAAAGTTCCTACAGCTGTCCTTTTAGTAAGAAAACATTGAGAGGATGTAGGAGGAAGGGCTTTGGCAGGTTGGCTGGTCTTCCTGGACAGGTTTGACCACTTTCTCTGTCAGAGTGAAGAACTCAAAAACTTCCCCAGCTTCCAGCAGCCCAGGTGACATTTGGTAGTTGAGTTAAATACATGCCTTGCTCAAGAGGAAGCGTTTGCTCGCCAGTTAAATACTCTGCATTTCCAAAATCCCATCTGCTCACACATTCTGTGAGATTAACTACAAATGCAAGATTGATCATCAGGTACTCCACTTCTCCCCCATGTCTGCACGTGGTAGGACTTGGTTGGGGGGATAGCGAACAGAGGTATTTTCTTGCCAAATTTGCCAGAATAGCCCACAGGGCTGTATGTTTGTATTTAGTTAGATTTTGTGGGTTTTGTTTTCTACATACAGGGTTAGAATCAAGCATGTGAGAGGGACTTTCTTTACAGTAGTCACCACATCATTAACCTTTTTGACTGAAATGTGTGTGATTTTCACACTAGGAAGAAGTTTGATCCAGTTAAATTATGTTATTAGATTTGATATCAACTGCTCTGAGCAAGGGTCCAAAAAAATGCTCTTCTTTAGTCTTTCGTCTACGTACAAGCAATATGAGTCTTTCTTGGGTTTGGTGTCACATTTCTTTGGGGGTTATGGGTGTGGTGCTGCATAAAGCCAGTAACAGCCATCAGGTCAGTAAGGGAAGTGTTTCCAAGACACATGGCTTTGGCATCTTGGCTGTCTGTGTGTTTCTGTGCTGTGTCTGTATCAGCATGATCTGTATCTAATGGTTCCTGGCCAGGTATATTTGCATGTGTTAGCACTGTTTGTAAATCACCTTGGCATTCACCATCTGCCTGAGTGGTGTTAAATAAATGTGAGATTCCTGTGAAAATGCAGTCATCAGAGTTAATCACGTGAGGTTTTGGGGGGGGATAGTTTTAGCAGCGGCATTGCTTCTGCCCGTAGTTTTGACCATCAGTGGAAAGGAGGAATTAAAATCACAGAATTGAAACAAAATTGAAATGAAAGCAGTTGATGGCAGATGTGGGCAACCATGTGACTTGGGGAAAATGGGCTTAAAACGATGAGGCAGAGTCACAGTGCAAAAAACCCCTTTCTGTTTCTCAGTTTTTTACTCCAGAGTAACTGTTGGGTTGATTTCCAAAGTGTCTGCTGCCAATTGATTTATGCCCTGATAACAGTCTTAAGTTATTTAGTCTTTTGTAAATATATGCACAAGTTGTAACGACAAACAAACAGTGTTTCTGCTGTGTATGTTCAGACCTGCTGTATATTGTGGGGGAGCAGGAATAAAAGGTCTGTGCTGTGTTTCTCTGGGGCTCTGAATATCTGTCTGCAAAATGGTAGAGAAGGGTTCGCCTCTGCACGAGAGGCTACAGGGCAGGATTGCTGAGAATACTGAGGGAATGTTAGCAGAGTTGATCTTAAGCTGCTGAGGATATGGTGTGTTCTTTCCTGTCTCTTTCTAAGTCCTGCTTTCACTGAGATGCTGCATGTGAAACGTATGAGAAATCCCACCTGAGCAGAACTGAAGTGGAAATGGCCTCACGTGTCTAATACGGGATACAGAGAATGTCTGTTTGATTTTTGAGATTGCCATCCTTTCCTTTTCCTTTTATGAAATCTATATGTTTCTCAATAAATTGACATCTCTTTCGCGAGGGAAAAAGTTTTCCTGTGTGAAGAAGACACACACAATGCCTCTGGTAGCCTTTCTGCCCCTGTTCATCACTGCTGTTGGTAGTGATGACGATGGTGAGCATTGCCCAGTGTTTCACCCACCCCAGGGCTGCTCAGCCTGAGCTTGTGTTTGCCCAGGGAGGTTCAGATGTGGTGGGGCTCTGGAAGGTAGAGAAAATTACTTCAAATGCATCAAAAGAGCGATCCTGAGAAAAGGCTGAATAAAACAGGCCAGTACCAACAAAGTAAAGGATTGTTTAGGATTACTGAGCAAGAACAGAACAAAGTTGACCCACCGGGACCCTCAGCTGAGTGAAGAGCAATGGTGCAGGAGTCAGTGGGGCTGTGGTGAGGATACTCTGCTGAATGAGTGGCCTTGGAGCTGGGGATTTTAATCCTGTCGCATGGGTGGAAAGTGTAAGGGATTAGAAAATTTGGGATTATCTGCAGGAGTCCCCTCATGTTAGTGCCAGTGTACTTTAAATGGATCCATATATTCATTTCATTCATGCAATTGTGTATTACTCCTTAATTTTTCATGTCTCTGTAGATCAGACAGTACCTAAAATGCTGTCAGCTTAACATGTGGTGCGGGGGCTGAGGCAGAAAGCTGTATTAGGAGACAGCAGGATTGGAGGTTCTTTTGCCAAATGAACCTTATGGAAAGAGTTAATTGCTGGATATTTCATGAGAGCCATGACCTGATTGTCTGTAATAAGTCTTTAAACAGAATCTGCTGTTAGGCACTTACTTTCAGTGGAGTTCCATTTAGATGTGGAAAACATTTTGGGACTAAAGAAGGAAATAATAATAATAATAGTACAGGTGTGTTTACTTTTTTGTCTGGTTTTATCAACTTTTATTGTGCAAAGTTAGTGGAAGGGAGCTAGAAAGGGACAAATAACTGTTCTGACTGAGTTTGATGTGACACCACAGAGGATGGGTCAGTTTTGCACTCATCCATTTTTCAGTGGCTTGAACTTGGTCAGTAAAGCAGCAGACTCTCTGGTCACTCTTCAGAGAGTTCCCACCTTGCAGGCACAGCCTGTCTGTAGTCGGGCGTGCACCTTACAGAGCAAACAGGGGCAGAAGGGTTAGTACACAGCATTAGCTTTGAAGCAACCCTTTATTTTTCTGCTTCAGGGTTTCACATCAAGTCACCCTCCCTCCTCCCAGATTTTTTTCCTTGCCATCTCCCTCTCCTCTTCCAGGTTTCTTATCATCACTGTACAGGCTGGCAGCTTCTTTCAGCCTTGCAGCTAAAGAGGGCTTTGCTACAGCCAAAAAAAAAAAAAATCAAGTCCCAAAACACCCAACCCAAACCACAGGTCCTGTCCTGATGCTTGTCTCGTTGTAACCAAGGCAGCTCAGTGGCTGGTAGATTGCTGAATGGCTGGAAATCACGGCTATCTTAAGTCTATGGAGGGGATATGTGTGCAGCTGCATCTAAAATTTTTATCACCACCACTGCAGGTGAAAGACTTTCAATTCGTCTGTGCTGGTCCAGCAAAGTCTATTTTATTTATGTGCTTCCAAGCCCTTAAAAACTTCTTTTAGGGTACATCAGTAGGGAGTTAATAGAAACTTTGAAATATGAAAAATGCCTGTGGGTTAAGCAAAAACCTAGTTGACCAACCTGAGCATAAAACTGGTACTTAGTTGGTAGGTCATTTGCTGTGGGGGAAAGGGGAAGGTGTTCTGCTGGACCACAGATAGCATTTCCCGGTGGGAAAGAAGTTGTAAACACAATCAGCAGCTCTTAATTTAGGAAGCAGCATATGTTTTTATTTTGCTTGGATTTGTATATTCTCGTAGAAAACACTTCTAAGTCTCATTGCAGTCAGGTGTTGTTTTAATATTAGCTCAGTATGTTTGTGCATATGAGATAGGTAGCACGTATACGGGCCTCTATAAAAATAATCATATTTGGAAAGAGGGAAAGTATTCGATGGTTTATTTTCTTCCTTGTAACTTCCTTAAAAAGGCACAGCAAACAGAAAGTGCCTTCACAGAGAAGTTTAACTCCTGTTTAAAATATCTTCCATTCAAGTTCTTTTCAAGAGAAGGCTTTTTTTTTTTTTTTAACAAAATGTACTTTCTTTAAGACTAAAATGTCTTAAGCACCAGCATACTGCTCTACCTTGTTTCTGCTAAATGGGATTATAAGGGATTTAATTCTGTGAGAATTTCTGTGTTGCGGGACGTGACTTTTTACAGCGTGGTAGAGTGAGCGATATGTGACACTCTCCTCTGATTCCCATCACATCCCTCTGCTCTGAGTTTTCCCTTGGTGCCAATACACGAGCATCAGGGGCATCTTGGATCAGGCAGGATGGGGGAGCAAGAAGGTGGGTCAGGAATAAAAAAGCTAACTCGAAGACTGGGTGGTTAGAAGCAAATTGTATTGATTTTTCTTTGCAGGTCTGATGGTTTTGAAAGCCACTTGCTGTGCAGCTTTAAATCTCTTCTGCCATATGTGCAGTCAATAAATGTTAGTGACTCGGCCAGCACCACTCGGCACTGATCTAACCGTGCCTTGGAGCACCTTGAAATACACTGCAACCTGCAGGGCTGCTCCAGCTTAAAAGTTAAGCAGGTGTGTAAGTACTTGGGTGGATAGGAGACTTACAGGCACTACGTCCGAACACAAATGTCATCCTCACTTTTTTTAGCAAAAGATTGTTCCTTCCCTCTTTTCCTTCCAGTTTCATCATTCTCTTTCTGTCTTTTTCCAACCTAAGTGATTTTTCTGGCACGGTGAATGCACTGCATGTAGTAAGAACCTCAACTTGAAATGGAATATAAATAGAGATGGAGAGTAGCTGTTCTGATTGCTATGGAGCGCAGCGAGCAAACAGACTTCAGGAATTTTGTAGACCCAGCTACCTTGTTATATATTTACTTATTTTTCTTTTTTTTTTTTTTTTTTTTTTTTTTTTTTTTTTTTTTTTAAGAGGACTTTAAATTTTGGTGAGATTTAGGTGCAGAATTTGAATCTCGGGGCTGTCCTGTTGTAAGCTGCTTTTAATTTATCACAAAGAGAAATTATTCAGCCAAGATGCCGAATTCTTGAATGGCATCTCCTCAGGTAGGAGGTGTATAAAATTTCTGTGTCTCCTTTTCTTTCTTCCCATCCCAGTTTTGGGCAGTTTCTTCTTTGCTCATTTTATACAGTTTATACAGACTCATTTTATACAGTTTTTTGGCCTCATACACAGATAATTCTTTTTCATTTATCTTTATTTTTTCTCCTCTCTCTTTCCTTCCTTCCCCAGCTCCCTTTGCATCCCTTGTAGCTCTGGAGGACTGGCTTGTTTATTGCAGATAGTGTGGTTGATGCCAAGAAATCCTGACTCCTGATGCATTATCGCGGGGCTGTGACGCAAGGCAGGATCACATTCCAGATCTAGGTCTTGTTTATTTTGGATCCTTCTCATGCTGTGGAGCAGCAACTAGTACTTGACTTCTTGCACTGCTCCGTCAGCTCCATCTTCTGTGGGCTGGGATCCTGCCGTCTCCTTGCATGTGCCTGCTCATTCTGCTCTCCTTGTGCTCTGAGCCCCTTGGGAGCAGAGGGCTGGGAAGGGAGCTGAGGGACTCCTCATCATAAAATAAAGCTATATTGGAGAGACCAGCTGGTCCTTTTGCATTAGAAACTGTGACTGGAGAGTTTTGTTTTTTTTTTTTGTAGTTAGGACTTTTTTTCCCCCTGTAGATCTTTCATTCACCTTTTTAAGAATGGAGGAATTAGTCTGGAAATTGATGTTACCCAGCATTTGCAAATCTGGAGCTTCCCTGAAACTGTTACTTGCAGTCCTGATTCCAGCTCATTTATAATTTCACAATTCAGCGTTTTCTCTCTCTTTTTCCTACTTTATTTTTTTCTCCCCACCTATTTTTCTTTTTGCTCTATGTATTGCTTGCCCTGTGCAACAGATGTGAGGATCTGATCCCGCTTCTATTGAAGTCAATAGCCAAATTCCTATCGACTTCGCTGACAGCGAGAGCGAGCCCCTGTCTAGGGAGTGAGGATTAGAGCTAAGTAGGAGTAAGTAAAGTACAATAAAATCAGAATATCCTACTTACTGCTTAATGCCATGAATTCTGTTTTGAAGAATTTCTGTTTTGAATCCCATGGCTTTTTATGCTGGTGAATGCCAAGAGCTGAATTCATGGGGGTGGGGAAGAGGAGGAGCTGACAAGCATAAGAAGGTTTTGGTTTCTAGAGTTAGGAGGGACATTGGTAGAAAGGAATGAAAAACAGTCCATGATTCCTTCATGACCCTGCGGTAAAAGGACTTCGGCTGATGGATGAGGGGCTTGGTTTGGCAGACAGGCTGCACTGGATCCACTTTTGACCGTGTCAACCAAGTGTCACCATCTAAATCTGGAATGCTGTTGTGTACTATCGGAATATAAATAAACCCAAAAAAAAAGGCTCAGGAAGGGGAAAATGATTGAACAGAATCTTAAAATAAAAAAAAATTATATATACATGAAAAAAAAAGATATCCCCCTTCCTGTCCCATTCTAAACACACGGCTAAAATAAAAATAATACAAAAAAACCCCAACCAAAAAAAAACCAAACACAAAAACCAATCAAACAAAAAAATCACCACCAAAAAAGAAAAACCAAAAAACCCAATCCAAAAGAAAACCCCCAGGAAATAAACAAACAAAATCAGGCCGAGAGATGGGAAAAGTGGTTACTTTCCAGATGTTTTCCTGCAGGACCAGCCTTCCCAAGGGCATCCAGACTTGCTCCAGGGTTACAGTGGTGAGCTGTGGCGGGAGCCACCTTGCTGCCATGCAGCCCCTTCGTTGGGATGG
The DNA here is from genome assembly GCA_035583135.1 of Lophotriccus pileatus. Taxonomy (NCBI): domain Eukaryota; kingdom Metazoa; phylum Chordata; class Aves; order Passeriformes; family Tyrannidae; genus Lophotriccus; species Lophotriccus pileatus. Next base: position 27,728,549 of record JAWWES010000169.1, read on the forward strand.
GGGAGCTGCCTGTTCCCGTGGCTGTGGGTTCACCTCCTGCCCGGGGTGTGGTGACACGCGAGGGGGTGTGTGGACTTGGACCCCTGCAGATAGCAGCCCGGCCTTTAGCACCGCCGCCTCTCGGGGCCCCACAAGGAAGAATAGGCTGTTATCCTGGCAGGGCAATACTATCCGCGTTTTACAAGCAGGAAGGCTGAGGCGAAGGGTTTATTTTTGTGTGACTCATTCAGGATGGCCTGGGAGCCTGTGGCGGACGTGGAAATTCAGTGCCTCGCAGAGCTCTGATCCCGTGTTGCCCCTCCCCAGCCCACACTGCTCGTGGGTTGGCACAGTGTGCCAGCCAGGGATGCTTTTCTTGCTGGGAATGTGCTGCTGGCATGTGTCCGCTGTCTCTTGGGCAGCGTGCACGGTGGGGCTTTGTGGCAGAGGGATGTTGGGGGCTGCAGGTTTTAGGGAGCGTCCCAGCACTCCCAGAAAGCTGGGGCAGAGAAACAAGCCCCATTTCTGCGGTCATGAACCTGGGTAGACGTGGCATGTGGATTTTGCTGTGCTGCTTCCTTGTGTCACTGCTCTGCTAGAACGCTTTCTTCACTAGCTTTTCCTTTCTTTTTCCCTTCTCTCTCTCTTTTGGCCAGGATTTTAACATATATCACAGGCTGGTAGGCTAAGAGCCTGGGACTTCCCCTCACCACACTCAAAGTCTTTGATCTTTTGCTTTGGAGGTAACATCAAAAGAATGGCTGAGAAAGACAGCCAGTGCTGTGAAGTTCAACGTTCAAGTTAATAGCTTGACTGAAGGTTGTGCTGCATTGCTGGAGCCGGAGTAAACAGAGGCGGGTGCACACATTTCCCTGGAAATGGACCCTGGTGCTGCAGAAGGGCTTCATTTGCATTCACAATTAATCTAGGCCCTACTGAAGGGCAGGCTTGGTGTTTTATTTTGTTAGGTTTTTTCTTTAATTCCTCCTGCATGGTGATGGCAGTGGGATGGCTGTCTGGGGGCTGTTACTTGGTGGTACCAGCGCGGGCAGTGACCGCACCCACACTCCTGCACCGCTGTCCTGCAGCTGCCTCACTTTATCATTTCTGCATTTTCTCCATTTTCAAAATGATTAAGCTGTTGGCAAACAATTACCTTCCCCCTTCTGTTAATAACAATACAAAAATTAAATCTCTAACCGCTCTCTGCCCAAGCATACAGTGGATAGTATGGACTTCCCCCGATATTTGGTTTTTTAATTCCCTTCCCACTTCTGTTGGTAATGCTCCTGATGTGTGGGTGAATGGATGCTCTGTTTTTCCATTGCCGTCTTTTTGTTGCTGTTTTGGTGGCCTCTATTCTCTGTGTATCTGGGGGAGTTGCTTTGATTTTTTTCACCCCTGCTTTATGCACTGCAATAAGGTGGGGAATTTTGTATGGTTTTGCATGATGGTGCACAGCTAGGCCCTTTTCTGCATGGCTTGGGATACGAGATACAGCACAGGATAGTTACAAGTAGTTACTAATTTGACCTTGGTGGTAATTAAGTTGCAGTCAAAGTTTCTAAGGGACAAACAACTGAAAACTCCAGCAACTTTGCTCAGGTTCTTGATACTTGTGGATGAATTGGCCTGATGTATTACGTTTAAAAGCTTAAAGCATCATTATGCAGGACTGATAGGATATGGGTTTGTCTGCCGTGTATTTTGGTGTATACGTATGTGGAATGATTGATGTGAGTGTTAACGCCATAGTAAAGTAAAACCAAAGGGCTCTGTTTTTTTTCAAACACATTTGTATGAGAGAGATGCACCATGGGTACTGTCAGTCCCCAGACAGAGAAGTATTCTTCTTCATCCTGGAACAAAATACGGGACTCGGACAAGGAGAAAAGTTAATGGCCTTAATAAACTGAGAGAGGAGGTTTAAAATAACTTGGAGAGTAAAAGCACTCTTTGATATGTCTCAAGCTTCTCTAAATTTGCTTATAAAATAAAAGAAGTATAAGTCACTATATTATTTGCAAATTTTTGACCCTTGGAACAGAGCTTCAGTGTGGGTCTTAAATCACTCACCAGTGCAAGGGATGGGATTCACAAAGGAGCAAAGCCAATCAGGCACCCAAGTCCTTATGGCTTCTTGGAAAAATCCTGACCTGAATACTTTGCCCTGTTGAGTGAATTAAATGCTCTGAAGTGTGTGGGAGTTCAGGCCATTCGTGCCCTCTCGAAGAAATGTGGAATGCTCTGGCGGGTAATGACCCCACGGGATGAGACCACAGGGCTCTTTCTACAGGGACACCGAGGCGTGTTAATTTTTGAGCCAATTATCATTCAGAAGCAATGGCAAAACATCCAGCGTCACAGAATGACAGCCTGAAGCAGGTCTTGCAGGAGCTGCCAGTCTTTTCCTGGACCAAAGGAAGAGGTGGTAGATGATTGCATGTAGTTATTTTATTTTGGCTGCTCTCCTGCTCGTTGAAGAAATAATTCTTTCTCCATTTTTTGTTTTTTAAAGTGCAGCTTACTGTTCTGACTAAACCCATACCCAGTCAGGAATTTTTCTACAATACTTGGGCTATCCCTGATAGCTCCCACTGGAAATCCTCCTTGTGAGGGATCATCCAGGGAATGGGGAGGGCAGGGCAGTTTGAATTCCCTCTGCCCTTCAGGTAACATCCTACAGACCAACTGTGTTGCAAATCCCTATGTTGCTTGTTGGGGGGAAGGGAGGGGCAGGAGGAAAGGAATAATAATTTTCAGTAGATTAGCGGCTGTTGTATCATCGCGCGTCGCTTAATAAGCCTGATGTTACGTGTGAGAGGTAAGCTCCTTAGTGGGAGCAGGGTGCACTGTAATGACCTCTCGTGTGCAGGTCTGTCGAGATGAAAGTTCCCTCCTGAGGTTATCGGGTTGGCTGTGCAGCATGCAGAAACGCTGACTTCAACTTACTGTCCTGCGCAGATGCTCTCCAGCCTATTAATGCTCTCAAAAATCTGTTTAGGAACCTGGTTTTTCTTCCTCTTGATTCCACCTAGGACAAATTTGACTTGGAAATAGAACAGAAATGCTGTGTCGTGATTTTTAAAATAAATAAATAAGCGATTGCTATGAAAGGGAGCTCATTGATCCTTACTCACTTCATTTATAATTACCCTCGTATGGAGTCATCCTATTCATCTTTAAAAAACAAACCCACCTCTCACAACCCCACCAGACAGCTAACGTGGCTTCATGTGTCCCTCCCCACCCCGCTCTCTTCAACCTCAAGTACTTATAAAATATAAGTGTCCACAATAAGATTATAAAATGTTGTAAGACTGGAGCCTTTGCTTTCCTGGCTGTTCAGTAAATACACTGTGTCTCTTGGATGTGCCCTGAGGCTCAGAAACCTGAGGCCTGCCCACATCGTGAGTTCTACTTTCCTCCTTGCAAAGTGCCTCTGGCTACTGGAGCTGTCGATGCAGCCCCTTCCACCCCCCGCCCTGCTCAGAAAAAGCCTTTTTTTTTTATCCTTTTTTTTTTTTTTTAAGACAGCTGTACAGCTGTAACAAACCTCGAATAGCTACTGGGTTTTTTTATCAGTTTCAGGTAAGGCTGAAACCTAAAATATTTATTGGGCACTTGTGGGTCCGGGGCACTTGGCAGAGGCATGTGAAGGCTTCAATGTTGTCAGTTTGGCTGTGGCTGTCCCCGTGAGGCTGTGACGGACTGATGTGTGCCCTGGTCCTTGTCTTGAGCTTCTATGGGGACCACCCTGTCCTCTTGGTGTGTGAGCTGCTGCCCGAGCTCCTGGGTTGGGACCTTGGCTTTCAGAGAGCATCCCATAGGGCATCCCATAGGTGAGTGCTCCATTGCAGTGACTCCTGGGTGGTCTGGGGCTCAGCTGCCATCCTAGAGCCCTTCCTGGGGAATTCTGCCCTCTCCTCCTGCACTGGCTCTACAGCCCCAGCTCTTTGCACTCCTACAAAGGCACAGTGCTAGCTGGAATCCCAGCTCTCAGGATTTAGCATCCCTGTGCTGACTCTAGGAGGGTGACTATGCATCCTGAATCTCTCTTTTGCTAGGAAGCATGGGCTCTTGCAGGCATTTCCTAGCTAAGGGAGCTGCCCCTCTCATCCCCTCTTCTGGGCAGCCCTGCTCTCTGCATCCTCCCTCCCCATGGCTTATCAGGAATGTGCCCCATTCTGGGGAGAGCTCCCACAGGGAGAAGGGCATTTGCTAATTGTATCAGGGTGTGAGATTGAAGCTGTTCTGTGTTTAACTCTGTATGAACCTGATTTACCATCCTTGGAGAAGATTTGCTCCCATTACAAAGTCAAATATGTCTTTCTGCTCAGCTTTCTGATTACTTTATGTGGAAGTTGTTTTTCTTGTTTTCTGTTTATCAAGTTATTTTAATTTTTACTTTTGCTTGTTAAAATATTGAAAGGGAGCGAACACATACATGTACATGAACAGGCTTCAAAAACACTCTGTGTTTCCTAACCTTGGTCCTTTAAATAAATAAATATAAAAGTTGCCTTGTGGGCCAGCCAGTTCAAAATGCCTGCACTATATTTAGCAACGAGAGCAACATTTTCAGCTCTTTGCAGATTTATACGCTCAGGGCTGCTCTGATGACTCCTTTGTTTTAACTTTGGGGCTGTGGCATGACAGTGTGACAAATGCAGATCTGGGAGCGCGGGCGTGTGGTGTCTGCGGGCCCAGAGCTGGGTGTTCAGCTGGGTGTTCAGCTGGGTGTTCGCTGCCGGATGGAGCAGCAGAGCAACCCTCACCTCTCCAAAACAAACCTCTGCCACAACCACAAGAATCTGGCGCATGGGGCAGAGTCCCTCCAGGACATGAGCTATTGCAGAGCTACTGGTGCCCTTTTCTCTGGAACAGAGGCCCCCCCCCCCACAGCCAGTGTTTCTACAAGGATTTTTTTTTTTTAAATTCCAAAAAATTTTTTTTTTCTCTGCTTCTCATCCACCCACACTTGGAGAAAAAAAAATGCAGGCTCATGCATGTTGTATTTTTTCCTGTGCAGCAGAAAATCTTTTTTTGTCTTTTTTGCTATAGATACATGGAGCAGTGTATGACTTTGATTTGCTGTTCAAAAAAAAGTTGTTTTCCTTTTTTTTTTTTTTAGTATTTGTTAAAACTGAAAGGTTTAGGTTGTGTTATGCATTGTGCTGTTTGACTTTTGTTTCTAGTCTCTTTAGCTCAAGGAGTGGATATGACAGCATAGTTTTTTGACTGAGGAGAATTTCTCTCTCTGAACAAACAAAAAACTCCACATTTCTTCAAAACTTCTAGTAGTATATTTTGTGAATCTTAAGTCTGCAAAGTATTCCAGTTCAGCAAAAGTTGCTTATATTTGATGCATAGCCTGTTGTTACTTGAAAACTCAATGGGCCTTTCTTGGAGGCATGCCACATTTTATTTGGATTTTACAGGAATTGGGCTTATTGGGGTGCCCTTTAAACTGGGGAAAATAATGCATAATGGTTTCAGTTTGTTTTAGGATCTTTTCTGTCTGCATCTCCTTTAAGAAAAAACCAATATTTTAATTGTTCTTGAGGAAGAGTTTGTGTGGCTGATGAGTCAACTAAGGATATTTTTAAAATGCTTCATTTAAATACCATAAATGCATATTGCATTGTTTTGGTGGTGCTGGAGGAAACCAGAAAATAAATACATGGTGTGTCTGCCCAGGAACAAGAGGTGACAGCACAGATATAGTGAACACTTCATTTGTTTAGTTTTGCTTTCATCCCAAATGATTCACTTAGTCCTCCACCTAAATATAATTCTTCCTTCTTAGCCAGGAATCAGCTTTCCTTTGGCCAGATGGGGTGTCTTTTCCATAGATATCTGAAGGAAAGCCTTCATCTTTTCCTCTTCTGATGGACAACTGAGACATCCAGCTTGTGTTTGGAAGGGAAATGGGTGCAAGCAGTCTTGCAGTCCCTACGGACTAGCACGGTCAGAGAAGCAAAAAGGAATATTGTTGATGGGGGAAACAACTGGTGCTGAATCCTGGAAGGGAACGTTTCTTTCCCGGCTTTCTAAGAGGGATTTGGAAAGAGCCATAATCCTGGGTTAGGAGTAATTTGTTACAGCAAGATGATACTTGAGTGGCAGGAGGATTCTGGCGGAGGGTTTTATTCAGAGGAGTAGCTGGTCTCGCAGAAGGTCAGTCTGACGCAAATCCTACCCCAGCCCACAAGTTTTGTTTCTCAGCCAGCACAATTAGCTGAGGGGACTCTCGACCTCTTTTACACCTTTCAAAGATACCTCCAGCATCTGAGCGAGGAATGTGGATCAGGATAAGTTTCGGTGTGGTGGGTTTTTTGTTTTGTTTTGTTTTTTTTTTTTTTTTTTTGTTTTGTTTTGTTTTGTTTTTTGGTTTGGTTTGGTTGTGTTTTTTTTTTTTTTTTTTTTTTTTTTTTGGTTTTTTTGTTTGTTTGTTTGTTTGTTTTGTTTTGTTTTTTGTTTTGGTTTGGTTGTGGTTTTTTTTTTTTTTTTGGTGTGTTTTTTTGTTTCACTTTTTTTGTTTTTCCCAAGGCAGGTTTTCTGAAAAACAGAACAACCTCAACAGCAACCTTCCCAGTTACTCCTAAAAGGTCAGAATATTGCTGGTTCCAGTCTTATCTCTAGGACTTTTTCCGGAGGTTGCCTTAAGGTTACATTTTTGAGTTAACATTTTTTTTTTTAAATAGACAAAACTTACCACCCCTAGGGAAACAGAATTTTGCAAGTTCTTGGTTTTCATGAGGGCCTGAAACCCTTGGAGCCATCTATTCTGCAGTTACCCCTTGTTGCACTGAAGGCCCAATCTCACATGGAAACCACAAGGGAGGTGACAGGAAATTTGGTATGAAATTTGCTGGGTTTACTATAGAGTGGCTCCCGGCAGTTCACCCAGAATTGCTACATCGACAGGAATTTTTGTGGTAGTGATTAGGGTCATGAGTTTCACTTACCCAAGAGTGGGAGAAAATACAACTCTTTCAGTAAAACCCCTTTAGGCCACATTACAGTAACAAGCAAACTGCTAAATTCTCCTGTAGCACCTTTATCCAGGGATCCCACCCACCTGTACCGCTCTTTCACAGGTACTTCACAAGACCTGAGATGAGGATTTGGATCAAAGTGAAGAAGCCTCCCTTTGCCCCTACCTTGTGAGCTGGTGGGGCTCAGAGGTTGCTCAGAGAAGCTGTATATGCCTCATCCCTGGAAGTGTTCAAAGCCAGGTTGGATGGGCCTTGGAGCAACCTGGTCTAGTGGAAGGTGTCCCTGCCCATAGCAGGGGGATTGGAACAAGATGATCTTCAAGATCCTTTCCAACACAAACCATTCTGTGATTCTATGACTGATCCAGGACAGAGTTGCATAGAGTTGCTCTTTACGTTTGGGTTTTCTTCCTTCGTGCACATACAAGCAGTGGAAAGTGGTACCAGTTCAGCAGTCGTTCAGCACCTGGTCATGTAGAGATGACTTTCCTGATGGGCATCACTACCAGGGTACTGAAGGAGTCTGGTTGATTCTTCCTGTAATTGGGAAACATGTAACTTCTGTTTCAAACTCCAACTTGTGGAAGCAGGGAAAGATGGGGAAGGGTTTGGAGGGTCTCTTTTAGTCCTTTACGCCAGCGTGCTGCCCTGTGCTACAGATCCACGTGGTGCAGCGAGAGGGGAGCAGGACAGGGCAGACATTCTGCAATATTAAAGCAGAACCAGGCTGGATGACCACTGAGCACTGTTATTTTGGTGGTGGTTTTTTTTTGTTGTTTGTTTGGTTTGGTTTTGCTTTTCCTTTAAAAAAAAAAATTAAAAGCTAGTTTCAAAGCCTGAAGTTACAGCCCCTCCTTTACAAATGGACTTATGCTCTTACTAGAGCTGCAAAGTTTTAAAGGAGGCAAGGTTCCCTGGGAGCAGCCCTTGTGTTACAATGGAAGTAGTTCAGTGCCATGATCTGTCTCTAACATACTGTCAGATATCTTTTCTGTCTTTATTTAATGGGGAGGAAAGGAATTATATTTTATAGACCATAAAATGCATTCTTGGACTTCATGCTGGTTACCAATTGTTCTTTCACTCTCTGGGAGATTGCCAGGATGAGAAATTAAATGTGTGTCTGTACATCAAATTGTTTGGTGAGTCTTGGAGGCTGGTTTAACTTCATTGAGTCTAAACAAGATGTATCTACAGAAAGACTTCCTTGAGATTTCATGACTGTCCCATTCTTTATCTCATGGAAACTCTATGCTTGAGTGCAGCAGAATAGGTTGCAGAGAAAATCTGGGGAAAGTAGTTTAAAGATAAAGTTAGGTTTTTTCCTGGCTTAAAGTAAGCAGATTGTTCACTTGGTCCTCAGCTGAAATTATGCTTTTATTTGTGCATGTTTTTTTGGAACAGCACTTTGTAGGCAACCAGATAGTCCTCAGCCAGCTTGCTGATTTGTGCAGGGAGGACTTGTGGGGGTCTTTCAGATTAAGTGTTAAAAAAGTAATGGTGCTTTCCCAAGCTCCACCCAGGATTGAGAAATACGGCATGCAGTTACTTTGCAGAGATACCATGAGAACTGCAGAAAGTAATGCTGTACTTTTATGTCACATGAACACTCTTCCTCTTGTAAAGCTGAAAAAAATTATTTTAAATTCTTACAGTCGCTGATTGGCTGTTACTTTGCTTCTTCGTGCTTGGTGTCAGTATCCTAGAACTTAATTGTAGCCTACCAATCTTGCCTTCATTAGAAGCAAAAAGCCTGTTTTACTTCAGTATTTCAGTACAAATGATGGCAAGAATGCTTTTCATCCATGTCAGAATGAACAAATAATTATCTAAATTTCCTTGAACTTTCATAGGCAATAATTTTTAAGGAAGCTTCTGGCTATTCTCTCTAACTCTCTCCCAGAGCAGCCTCCTCTGGACTCTTATCACTGTGTACAGAAAACCCCTGTATGCAGGGGTGATGTGTGGCAATAGTAATGGGATGTAGCTGTTATATTGCATCTCATCTGGGATGCAGGAGAAGGGCTGTGCAGGCTGTGAGGGCACGGAGTCGGCTGATTAGGTCAGGAAAAAGCAACGGATCTGGTGCTTCTGGGATGTTCCCCCATCTCCAGTTGGTTTGACTGCTCGCCCAGGAGGGAACTGCAGGTGATGAGGTGCCAGTGGGGCTCAAACTGTTGATCTGTGCCTTATTCCACCCCAGTACGGGCATCCTTTTTGTCCGTTGTCTTAGGTTGCCTTCAGTGAGGCAGTTCCAGATCCCTGGGTTTCTGATTTCAGGCATCCCTCCTTGGAGATAATCTTGAACTGTTTAATGGCTAACACATTTCGGTAACTTTCAGCCTGTGGAAGGCTTGGCATCTCCTTCTTTTCTGCCCTACCAGTGTGACAAAGGCACAGGCAAAGTATCGAAATGGGCAACACATTCCTTATGTCAGGAACTCTTGTGTATTACTGGAAAGAAAGGAGACAAGTTCACTGAATTTCCCCATCAACAATGGGGAAATTCAAAGCACTGCAAGTGTCTTGTTCCAGGGCGTATCAAAAGATAATTTGGCTGATACCAGTGCTGGTGGTTAAAGAACATTTTAAACTGGGAAGGGAACTTAATGCCCTATGTGCACGTGTCTGTGCAGGTTCATCAGTTTCCTGGGTTTTGTTCCACTTTTCTCCTATTTATTTAATTTAATTTAATTTATTTTATTTTATTTAATAATTTATTTTTGCAGTGTTGCAGTTGTTTATGCAGGGTGATGTTAGTCAAAAAATTAAGTGGCGATAAATAAGTATATGGTAAATACTTGCTGTTTTACAATTTCATGCTTTAATTTCTTGAGTGCTGTGGGGAAGTCTTTGTGAGGGAAGGATCAGTCTCCTTGAAATCAGCCTCACTGCTTTCGTTTTGAGCAGCTCCCCTATGCCTCATTGCCGTGCATTACATATTCTGTAGAAGGGCTGAACATCGTGGGTGGTGTGTATTACTTCTCATACAAAAAATTCCAGACATTGCAGATCTGCAAGAAATAGGAGGCCCCTTTAAAGTTCCATCAGCAACTCCTTCAGATATTTAAAATAAATCCCTTGGATTTTTGCTCTCACATGGTACACCTCTACAAACAAGGTGATATCTGAAGACCAAAAATAAGGGGTTGAGTTAAATTAAACAATAGAGCAGAAGCTGAGGATCTAAATTTAAATCTTTAAAGGCTTAAGTGGGAACACTAGTAGGTTACAGACCTTTCTTTGTTGGTATGAACATGGGTATCCTCTTGCAACTATTTTTCTTGTCCACAGAGAGCAATTATGGTCTTGTTAAGCTGTGTCTTTCTTCCTATTGGCTTCCCCGTAAATATCAGCCCTCCCCTCGGCATTGTGCTCTCCTGTGGTGCTACTGGATTATCTCTGGTTAAAATTTGTCTAGATGCTCCCTCCTAGAAGAGCTGCTAACTAAATGCGGGAGAAACTCCTGAGCTTCAAGTTGATGTCCAGGTGTGTACTTCCATGTGATTCTGCAGTGCTGGCCGAGGGAGAGACTAACAGCAAAACTAGGATTGAGAGTGTTTCTATTTGAGATGCAGAGAGAAAGCACAGACTCTGAAGGTGGAGGTGTGGTCTCATGGCTAGGGGAGATACTGGAGACCCGAAACATGCAGCTGACTCCAGGAGTCCTGCTCCTGGTTGTTTCAGTTCCTGGGAGCTAATAAGCACCAGCTGCAGGAAACCTGAGCTGGAAAGTGTTGTGTAGCTTTCCCTCTGTTTAAAAATACAGCCTTTTTTTTTTTTCCTCCTTGTTGCGTTTATGTATTTATATGCTGTAGGACATCACTTTTAGGGCATTCTAGCAGTGAAAACAATAGTGTGACAAGGGGAAAGGTCCAGGTTGGACACTGGTGCAGGAAACACCTGTGAGCTCAGTGCCATCCTTTCCATCCTGGCCTCACGGCTATGAACCCAGCCCCGGCATGCAGAGCAGCTGCTGGCCCTGAGTGAGTTTCCACCAAACTCCTGTAGCCTGGATATGAAGTGTGGCTGCTTTTGACCAACTCTGCTGTGAAATCTTGGGAAAGATGTTTGTTTGCCTAGCTGGTGCTCGGGAAGGCGGCTGCTTTGGGTGGTATTTGCGGGGGGTTGTGGGCGTGCAGAGCTGCTCCCGGTGGGTCTGTGCTTTGTGGGACCCCCTGGTTGTGGATGGGAGATGTGGATGTGATGCATGTAGGAATGGTGGCTAGGGAGGTTTTTGGATTTTTAGTTCCCTTTTACAGAGAAAAATTTGGGCCATTCAAATCATTTGCCTTTTCCCTTGTGTTGACAATTTAACAGCCTTTTTAAAAGCTTTGGTTTCTCTCAAGTATGCTCACCCCATACTTGTTTTAATTCTTGTGTGGAGGCCTGGAGCTTAACAATTATTTTGTTTAAGCTCTCTGAGACTTGCCATAAAACTTTTTTTTTCTTTTTTTTTTTTTTTTAAAACACACACATGCTAATGATCCCCATCAGATCATATTGTTAAACAGGGAATAAAATACTTGCACCAGGATGACATTATTTAAAAAAAATGTTAAAAGCAGGCCAGCAGAGCTCATTTCAACAGTTTGGCTCTGAAATAATTTGCACAGATTTGTTAGAGTTAATTTGTTGAAAAGTTCAGTGTTTGTACAGGCAAGTCCTAATTTCCACACTGAGGCACAAGAAGCAGGAGAGGAGTAAGTGGGTGTCCAGCATTTCCAAGAGCAGGGTGGTGGGAACTTCCCTCCCTCCTACCCTTCTCCCCTGGTGCAGGAATGTAAAAGCAGTGTCAGAAGGCTGGGAAAGTCAGCTTTGGATTTTTGTGGACTCCTTGCAAATCAGAGGAACCGTCTGGCTCAAATCTGCATTTAGGGCCAAGAGAAAAGGATTTCCTGCTATTTAGTTGCTTGAGGAAGGAAAGGATTTACCTCTCCGCTGTAACAGGGCTTTAATTTTTCTCCTTCTTAATAAGAATATTGTAACGTAGGGCAGCAGTAGTAAACCTGTGAAAGCAATCACGTCTCTTCCCCCTGTTCCCTCACGCTCCCCAACTCTCCCCCCTGCCCAAGCATCCTCCTGTCGCAGCTCCCGGCCCCAGCCATGGCTTGGCATCTCCCTCCGCTGTGAAAGAGAGAGTTGTGGAGGCGGCGGCTGCTGCGACGTCGCTCCCTCGGACGGCTGCTGCGCCCAGCCCGCCATCTGGATCCAGTTAGCTCTCTCGGCAGTAGGGCTGAGTCTCATTTCCTCCAACCAGTAATGTTATATAGGCAGTGATCCTGTTCTGCCCTAACATAATTGAAAATTATGTGTATTGTAGACTTGCAGTGCTGAAATGTAGACTTGTAAAAATCTGTGGCTCAGGTAGCCTGTGGAGATTGAATTTGGCACACAATGAAGCTTTTATGTAAAGTAAGAATTATAAGCCACCACATCAATATTGTGTTACAGGCATGACAATTCTTGGATGAAGAGGCCTTGAGTCAGGCTCGTCACCTTAAACAATGCTAATATTTCATACTTTATCAACTGGGCTGGCATTTTGAAGCCAGCAAATTTAACTTTTTTTTCTTTTGCAAACATCCCACCATTGAAGCTGTGGGGTTCCCTAGCTTGACACAGGCATTGGCTGTGGGCTCTGACCCCCTCTGCTTATTTGACAGACAGAACTTTTTGTTCTTGGTGGGACAGGGATGCTGCTCTGGATCCGGGCTGCTTAGTAGAGCTCATGGAAGTTGCTTTGTCAACTCCTTGTGTGTTACTACTTTCCCTTGGGTGTGGTTATTTGATTTTATTTTGTCCCCCACTGGTGTATTATCCACTGGAGGAAATGGAAGCTGTCCAGGTCTGTGCTTGTGTGCAAAACTGAGCCCTCTGGGTTTGGACCATTTTCTGCTGGACTTCATGTGCCTGTCGAAGAGGAGAAACTGTTTGTGCTTTAGCCTTTGCACTGTAAGACTTCTTGGATCCTCTTTGGCGTGGGATAAGAGAATGACTTCACTGAGAATCCAGGCTAAGGGTTTTAAAAGGAGGAAAAGTATAACAATAAGATCTTCTGAAACCTTAGGTCAGCCTGGTGTGGGAGCCGAAAGTATGTGCTGAAACTGTGGGCTCTTGTCGGTGAAGGTGGAGTGGGAACAACCATACCTTCTTGCTCTGTTTCTTCTAATGGAATTTATTGCTAGTAAAAGCCAGCAGAACTGACAGTCCTGAAAGCTCTGTAATCCCTGCAATAATTACTGACTGGATGGGGTCTGATGTGAGCTTGCCCCTGCTGCTTGTCAAGGCCTCTGTTTGCCCTTGGGGCAGTCTCAGAGAAGCCCACATGTTTCTTGGCTTGTGTTTTAGTGTAGCTGCTGATCTGAGCTCCTCGTGGATTGTCATGGTTGATATTCCAGGGATATTCCAGGGTTGCTTGTGACTGTGGAATGGTCATGGGCAATTAAGGTGGTTGGTTTGTATTGGTGGGTAATGGCTTGGCCATTTCCTGAAATACCATTGTCAAGTTCTTGTAAGGGCTTCAGCTGTGGCAGCAGTAGCTTGTCACTCACCAGAATGGTTATGGACTTTGAAGCAGTCATGTACCATGCAGCACACATCCTGTGAGGACGTTTTCATTGGAAGAAGGGAAAAATACTTCACAGGTTGGCTGGAAAACCTGAGGAAGGCGGTAGAAGCTGTGAACTATCAGGACCCTTTCTGCAAATTCATGTGCCCCTTTATGTCGTGGTGTTTCAATTGCTGTCCAAGAAAACTGATGGACTGAAAATGCAGCAGTTGACTTATTTAAGAGTGCCATCTGCAAATCTGAAACATATCGCACTTCCCCCCAAGTTAAAAAGCTCTCAGTTGGCGTAGGTTTTGGGTCCACTTTCTGTGCACTTGGGTTGGATTTTTATGCACTTTTTAAAAACCACAAAGGGTTAGAAAGTTGCTTTAACATCATCTCAACTTTAAAATTTATGTTGTGGTCACATATATTGAGGAACAGGGATTTGATGCAAGTGATCAAATATCTGGAGGCTTACAGTCGAGTCGTAAGAGTTAGAAATGTCGCTGATGGGTAGACTACTTCTGGTTTGTTTGGGTTTTATTTCTTGTTTTTAAGAAGTGCTGAAACATTCTGGTCCACATTGCACAAATCCCAAATGTGAAGATGAATAAAAACAAGACTTCTTGGAACTTGAGGAACTTGTATGGGGCACAGATCCAGAGTATGGGTTTGTTTATTTGCATTCCAGTAGCTCAGAATCTCAGGCCCTCCAAGCGATGGGAATTGGTAATACATCCTCCTGCTGACTCCTGCTTTTTGGGCACCTCGGTGCCTGGAGTCTTGCAGCAAACAGACCTTGCATGTGAGCAAATGCTTTTCATACGTGAGCAAATGTGATAGTGATGTGCTGAAAGCATGGAACCAGATCTCCTTCCTTCCTTCATGGAGATTTAGATACAGCTTCCGTTTTTCGCCTGGGGTGGCAGGGGGCAGTTTGTATGTGGTGGTTCTACAAGATTACTCTTACTTGCAAAAAAAAAGAATGGGTAAACATAACTAGATGTTTTCTAGGAATAGATCTGTCAGGTCAACCAGAGTCTAATGCTAAACAGGAGCTTCTGCAGTGGCCTGATCTATGTGTACAGCTGCTTTTCTCGGTTCTGGGAGGGGGCTGAAGGTATGTGGCTGTACACATTTCTTCCAGCATGATACAGGGCTTTTAGAGGTCATGTTTTAACCTGTGTGCCTAATTGGGACTGCACAGCACCATGCAGAGAGAAAAGCTTGGGCTGAAATTACATTTAGACATGCAGAAGTCTGTTTGTGCTGACTGGTTTCTCTGTGGGCCTGCTCTTGTTCTCTTGTTTGGAGTCAAGCACTTCTGGTGCAGCGATCTGGATACCAGCCTGAGACTTCACCTGTTTGGTGGGAGCCTTGAGCTCTGCTTTGTGATCCGGCTGAGGTGCAGTGGCTCCTCCGGTGAGATACAGCAAGAGGACGTGCTTGAGAGCAGAAGTTTTAGGCAGTACTTTGATGCTGGTTAAATCTGTGGGAACATTCTGCTCTCTCTTGAAGAGTATCTAAGCTTTTCTTGCTTTCAAATGGACACCCCCTTCTTGCTGCCTGTGTGTATTTGACCTGTGTGCTGATGGTGTGACATAAAGATGTTGTGGCTGTCCCTGAGCTCTTGGCCATCATGGCTGGGCCTGAGCACACCAGGATCTACTCTTACTTTGGAATCAGCAATGGGAGAGCTTATTAAGTTTGGCCTTGTCATTGAGTAAGTTATCCTGTGCAAGTCCCTTAAGGGTTGTCTGACAGAAGGTATACAAGAAGAAAATAATCCACAGTGACTTGCAGAAACAGTGAGAAGTAGAGAAATCAGGTGCCAAGACCCAGAGGTTCTGAGTCATTTTGGGGTAGACCTCTACCTTTGAGGCTCATGCAACACAGGAAAGCTCGAACAGTTGACGTGGTGCCTTTGTTGAAAGAAGGCTGACAGGTGACCCATTCAGTAATGAGATCATATTCTTAACCCATGATACGTGTTTTCCCTCTTCTGAGACTGATATCCACCTTCCTCTGCTTTGTCCCATCCTCTTCATGGTTATGCTGTTTTGTTTCTGTGTGGGTTTTATTCTTATAGATTTGCTATGATTAGTAAAGTTAATGTAACAATGTCTTTACAGTTTGGTTGTGTTCTTTTTTTTCTTATTCCTGAACTGTAATGCAGTGGTATGAATTGTTAGTTCTGCACAGATTTTGTCTTCACAAACATGTAAAGTTGTCTTAATTTTTGTTTCAGTTCCTTGCATAAGTTTTAATTTATACTTTTTTTATCCATGTTACCTAAAATTTGTTATTTTTTTTTTTGCCTTTATTTTCTGAACTCATTTTTCTTTTCCCATTTCTGTTTCCTCCATCCAGTATCTGCAGATGAAATGGCCACTGCTTGATGTTCAGGCAGGGAGCCTTCAGAGTAGACAAGCCCTCAAGGATGCTAGGTCTCCATCTCCAGCACACATTGTTGTAAGTAAACACAGAAAGATATTCTTCCTTTGTTTTTTTTTAAAAAAGGCATTTGACATTAATGACATTGGTTGTCATCAGTTTTCTTTCACACAGACCAAAGGAGAAAAGTACCTCAAAAACAAACAAAATCCCTGAGTCCATGGTAAAAGGAGGGAATACATTTGTTATTGCTGGGCTGTTTGTGAAATTATCATCCATGTGCCTTGCAGGAGAGCGGGGAGTCAAAAATGAGCTAAATTCGCAGAATTACTTAGTGGCAGTGAGGCCCAGTCAGGCTGGTTTACACATCTGACAGTATTGAACTGAAGAGAGTGAAGAGACAGTCTGGAAAGCATTAGAAAAATCAAAACCAAGCCTGTTCTATGGCCTTAACTGAAAGAAATCTTTTCTTATGGCAATGTCCTGAATGAAGGTGTCTGAGAGTCGGTCAGCATTTTACCTGGGTGAAGGCTCAACAGAGCCGTGTTCAACAAAGCACATGCCCCTTCCTGTTGTGATGACTTCTCATTTTGTATAAAAAGTGTTGTTGAATGTTTACTACTACTTGCTACTCTTTAAAATAGCTTCATTTATTAAGTTTTAACAAAATTTTCAATTCTTGGTGGTTAGTTTTTCTTGTGATTCTGTTGTAAAAACGATGTTGAGTTTGTAGTGTTTGGTAGAAATTTACATGAGGCTGGTTTTATTTTGCTTTCTAAAATAGCATTCACAGATGGAAATTGTTTGGTTTTATGGTGATATGCAAGAGAGGTGACATGCAATGACCCATTCTCACCCATATCCAGTCTCAGTGCCATCTCAGCTCTGATTGTTCATCTGGGAAATTTACCTCTGGAGAAGATGGCATGTAGTGGGTTAGAATATTTCTTCTGTAATAACTCATCATCGAGTTTTACATGAATTTTTTTCTACTTTTTTATAACCATTGAATGATAAGATGAATCCCAGGAAAAGAAACGTTGCTTGTTCTTTATCTTTTGCTCTACAGTCTAAAACTGACGTAGCTGGTAGGTTATCCAAGTCACATACTGGTTTCATTAGAAGTTTCAAGTCATACTAAATATTTTTGAGGAGATTCTTTTTTCATTGTTGTCTCTTTAAATTGCGAATTGTTAGCCCTTTGCCGTGAGTGTCATAGTTCTTTATTTAAAAAGAAAAAAAAAAGGTTTCCTGTCTTTTAGAATTCACAGCTTCTAAACCATCCCTCGGTCCATCAGAGAGCAATCAGAACAGGACTGCTATTTGCCCAGTTGGTATCTAGTGGTGGCTGCTTCACTTTTTCAGAAGGATTTTCCTTTTCCTTCCCTGGGCTGTCACTGGAGGAAGAGATCAGAGAAAAGATGTGTGGCTGGTTATTCAGAAATCTGCAGTCATCAAAACCTGCTGTAACCTTATTCTTAATAAGAAATGAACTAGAGTCACTTTCTTACTTTAATTTTTTTTTATTTTTATTTTTTTTTTAACCACTGTGCTAGAGGACTGACACAGGGGATAGGAATGTTCCTGGGGCTTTGGAGCTGGTGTGGTGGAGTGGTGTTAGGCTCGTAGGAGGTGATGGAGAGGGAGCAGGAGGTTTCTCCTGGCTGATTGCAGCCTGGGAGGGCAGGCCGAGTTTGGTTGGGATCACCTGACTTCCTACTGCTGAGCATCCACTGTCCCGAAGCCTCTTGCCACTCAGGAGAGCAGGCGCTTGCCTTTAAAAGCCAAAGCAGCTTATCCTACAGGGGGAAGTTGGTTGGGATCCTGCCCCCTGCCAAGCCCTTCCAGCCAGGTGTGGGCAAGGGGGAGATGAGTGGCCGACACAAATACACAAAGAAAGGGTTCAAAAATCGCAAATCCTTTTGGAAAAGGAAGCGAAACCTGCTTCCAGGGAGACTGACGTTGATCTGCTTTGTATTTTGACCATTTATGGGGTTCTTATGGGTCTCTTTAAGAGCTGTTTCACTCTGCTATTCAATAAAAAGCATATTTACCATAGCAACCACTTAGGCCATGAGGAACATATACTACCTCCGAGATGGAGGCCACCTTCCGAAAGAGCCACAGCTGGCATTTGTAATGTGATCTTTTGTGCTACTTATAATGTTGGAGGGAGAGGAGGAGGCGGAGGAGGGAGCCAGGGGGAGAGCAGTGGGGTTTTTTTTGGGGGGGGAGGGCGGAGGTTCTGCACGGTTTAACGTTTATTTCTAGCAGCGAACTGTTTTGCCTTGTTCTGTTAAAATATATAAATAAGGGGCAGCTTTTTCCACCCTTTTTCTTGGCATCCACCCCAGGCCACATTAATTTTGTGGAGTGAAAATGGCCTTGTTTTTCGGTAAATAAAGTTAGAGTGGGTAATGGCATTCAGGGGAGATGAAGTGGCTGCAGATGCCAGTTGGCCTGGGATGTGTCAGGCATCTCTGGTGTCCCTGTTGCTGCTGCTGTGCCTGCCCACAGCACCTGGGACCTGGCTGCTCTTGTACAAGGCTCTACACCCATTTCTGCATTTGTGAAAACGTGATTAATCTTTTTATGGAGCAATGAGGGATATTTTAGGGGCATGCTGATGTTTCTGTGCCAGTGTAATGTGTAGGGATAGAAACTGTTTCTCTACTCTCGTTACTGTGTTTTGTCTACCCATCAGGTGTACCTATGCCAGTTTTTCATCTTTGAATCGGTTGGACTGCCCTGAAGATCTGTAGGAAAATGCTAACATCTGCAGATCACTTCTTATCTTTCCCCTATATCTGAAATCAGGATTTGAGGCCAATCTTTATAGCTGGATTACAAAGGGAGAAAAGGAGAGTGTGGGGGCTTGGGGTTTTTTTTCCCCCTTTTTTTTTTTTTCCCCCTTTTATTTTCTCCCCCCCCTCCTTTTCTCTCTCTTTCTTTTCTCTCTCTTCTCCTTTATTTTTTCCCCCTACCTCTTTCCTTTTTTTCCCCCCTTTTTAACACTCTTGCTTCTCAGAGCTTGGCTGTGACAACCACGAGCTCCCTGTCAGGGCTGCTGCCTTTACACCCAGCTCTGATGAAACTCCCCTCACTAGTTAAGCCTAATGACTCAAGGCTGCATAACATGACGATCTATAATGTCTTAAGTAAAATCTGTACTATTTGTCAGCCATCCTCCTTTCAGATTTGTTTAAGAACATTAAGTTAAGACTACAAAAATTGAAGCAAAAGACCAGCATGAATAATTTGGCTGGATTGCTGCCCCCAGTGCTGAGGGCTGGGTTAATACTGCTTTTTCACGGTGCTTGAGAGAGTCTCCAAGGCCCATAATGAGAAACAGAATATTAAACTGAAATTATGTTCAGTATGTCTTGAGGAAGGTACAGCATGAGGCTCCATTTAAGACCAATGTATTTATTTGCATTTAGGTGCTTCACTGGTCTGGTAAAACTCTTGCATCTTGCTCTGGCACAGTCATGCTGCTTATCTGTGTCCAAAGGTGAAAGAAAACTGGAGGAAAAATTGTTTTAATAGTATGCTATTAAGCTTGCTTAGGTCAAAATTTTGAATTCAGCCTGCAGATAATACTAATATGAGGCTGGGATTTTTTTAAAAGTGTTTTTAAGTGTTTTAAGAGGGTTATTTCCCTTCTTTTTTCTGACCTCTGATTTCATGGAAGATGTTAAAACTTTGTAAAAAAGTTTTAGCAGGAAGTTTTGGGTGTAAACCATACCCCAGCTGGGTGCTTGCAAGCTGCTCTAAGGGGATAGGGTGCTACCTGTCCTGAAATCCCACATTCAGTGTGCACCTGATCTGATCCACATGTGTGCTGCTGAGAGATGGGTGCCCTAGGAGTGGGATTCTCACATGACCATTTTCTGTTGCAGTGTGGACGGGCAAGTGAAAATGAGCATGTTATGTCTGTTCAGGGACCTCCAGAATGTGCTCACTGCAGCAATCAAGCTCCTTTAAAGCCGTTTTTATCTCTGTGCATTCTTACAACCATAAGGAGAAAACCAGTGCTGTTCTTCCCTGTCACAGTCATATTGTAGACAGAATCCCCCAGAACAAAGAATCACTGTGCAGTAGTGTATCTAGTTTTTTTCTTTTTCTTTTTTTTCCTTAAGAAAGTAAAAATGTGTTTTCAAAACAAGCAAAACTGAATGCAAAACCATCTGAAACCTACTGAATGTTCTCAGCCATTTTGATGCCTGTGGACAGCGGGCATCTGGGACCACTTGATGGTTTGGAGAGAGATCAGGAGTTTTTTCCCAGAGTGGCTGGAGTTGAAGCTGCACAGTCTGCCCTGCCTGGTCCCAAATTTCTTTATCATATGTGGTTTATAGTTGTGTACTTTCCAAAAAAAAAAAAAAAAAAAACAAAGGGAAACGCGGCAGTCAAGAAGATCCAAACATAAATTGTCTTGT
>JAWWES010000169.1:27748924-27762012 GCA_035583135.1 Lophotriccus pileatus
AAAAAAAAAAGGCAAATATCTATAAGTAATAGTTAGGGGTTTTCTTACCTAGATTTTAGAATGCACCTCCAGGGTCACAGAAGTGAGCATGGGCCAGAAATGGGGTGTCTCCAGATGTATGTGTGGTCCTGTATGCATAGAGCCATCTGCAAGTGTAATCTTGTAACTTCCACTCACATTGCCCCAAGAGAGCTTTTAAAGCTCCTGCTTTGTTTGTCTTTAATGTTCTGCTGTGGAGAGTTTGTTCTTCCTCTGCAGTAACCTTGAGATGTTCTTGGATTCCAGGCCATGTGTGTCCATGATAGGACATCCTCTTCCCTCCCTAGAGATCTGCAGGGTGATAAGGAACATGGTGATGTTGTGGGGGAAAGGACTTGGGTGGGCATCGTTCATGTCAGTGCCTGGTATTGAGAGGGACACGTGTGGGAAGGAGGAGAGGGCTGCGTGTCTGAGCTGTACCCAGTCAGTCCCTGGTGGCTGGTAGGTCACACCTTGGTGCATGGACCCAATATATAGATCCCCGAGACTCATGCTGCAGAAATACCCATGCAGACTTAATTGGAAAGCTCCTTTAGTGACTCTCTCCTTTTTAAATGCTCTGTACTTTATTTGGCTAATTGGTCTGGCAGTTGCAAAGTAAACAAAATATTTCATTAATACATGCCCAAAAGTGTGCAGACATCTTGTCCTGCATTTTTGGAGCTGTATGGAATTAAGCCACAGAACAAATTAAACTTGCTGAGAATTTTGTGGCTAAATCTTTCACCACTAATTCCTTTTGATTTTTTTTTTTTTGGTTGAAAAGGGTTGTGTTCAAAGAAGTCTGTGTACAAACCAGAATGTTTAGGGCTAAGTATAGAATTCACCTACGGGCAGCCCAATAAAATTATTTTGGATGAATTCCTATAACACACACCCATTATATTCAGTACCCATTAAATATGAATGGAAGCCTAGTGCTTGGTTTGTGTACAGCACAGGAGAATTGTGGGCTCCTTAGAAGTAATTCACTTGGTAATTCAATATGTTTGCAAAATAATTCAGACTTAGAGGACTGCTTCATGTCCTTGTGTTTACTCTGTGACACAATGTCCGTCCTCTACAGACCTTGTTTCAGTACTGGAGGTAACTCCTCTGCTCTAACGCTGACACTGGAGAAATGTGTAGGCTTGTACCTCTTACTGTGAAGCGAGCCGGAATTTAATGCTTCTGCAAACATCAGTCAGCACTAAAGCACCTTCAGAAGACACCTTGGGGCTGGATTGGCAGCTGGGATGAATTGTCACGCTTGGTTGTAGTCAGGAGATCTGTGAGTAGCTCCAAGAACTCTGAAGTATTTGGATGCTGGGATATTTCAGCTGTGAATAAATGCTCTAAAACGTATAGTACTGCCAACCCCAATTGTTCTAGGATCATGAGTCAGGCCTCAAAAGATCATGAGGATTTGTGGGGGGGTTTTTTTGTGTTGTTTTTGTTTGTTTTCTGTTTCTTAAATAATACATTTTGTATTCTCTTTATTTGTTCTGTTTCCTGAGCCTGCAGGGTATATTCTGCTCATTCTCAAACTTTTCTCTACAGCAGTTCAGTAGCTTGCTGTGCGCTGTAAGCGGAGGCTGAGGTTCTTTCCCTAAACGCTTGACTTGAAGGCTACCCCACCTTGAAAAATAGCAAGTATGACTAGGCTGGCTGTAAAGTTGTAGGAGTTAGCAACCCTAAGCATTGCTCCAGGAGAAGGCAGCTGAGTAGGGGTGGTAGGATACGCTCAGCACAATTTGTTGAGCATCCATTTCTTGTGAATCACCAGACTTGACTTTGGGAGAGACTGGTCATTTGTGCTGACAGAGGCTCATGGCTGCAGACCTCCCAGACAGGACCAGGCTCCTTTGACATTACTGGGGACAGCTCAGCAGGTCTCCTGAAGCAGCAGGTTTATGGCCCAGGATATTGCAGTGAATCAGCCTCAGTTTTGATTTCCTGAAGGGGCTGCACAGTCTTGCACCTGAGTTGGAGCCCTGAGATTTGGCATTTTTTTTGTCACAGCACACCAGTATATACCCATATGTCTCTGACATACATGAGTATTGAAACTCTCTGGGTAAAGGGGAAGCAAGACAAAAATCTTATTTATCAGAGATCTTAAAGCTGTAACTGTGCTGCTTTCATTGTGGTTGGAAGTGAATCTACTGCAGGATTCCTCGTTGTATCTTTTGTTTATAAAATACTCCTTATGTCCTGAATGTGACACAAACATGATCCCTAAATTCTGTCCCCTCTTGGCTAGCTAGTCTGGAACACAATAACGCAGAGAGCAACACTTTAAGTAGAAACTTACACTGGGAAGGTGGTTTAGGAGAGCATTTCAGCACAGAAGAATGCAAGTTGCATTTTGGATTCAGTCACGTGGTAGCTCTTGTTATGCTGGAGTGTGGATGTTAAATGAACTTTGAGGGACTCGTGCGGGCCTCAAATATCGGCGAGCAATCAGCTCTCCCGCAGAAGAGCGGATGTGCCAAGAGGAGCGGAGAGAATACAGACAGTCCGTCCCCAAAGCCCTGGGCGGGTTCAAGGACTGCAGCAGCAACAGCTCGGCCTTGGCAGCAGGCGAAGAGCCGCAGCAGCGCCGGGTGATGCTGGAGAGCCAGATGGGTGAGCCTGTCAGATCAAAGATGATGTGTACCGAGGGTGGCAGACTTGGCAGGGCCGCTCGTTGCAGGTCCTCCTCCCCGCGCACCCTGTCTGCAGCTGAAGTTTGTGGCTGGATTCAATCTGGAGCTTAGAGGAGTAGGTATTGAATAATGCAGCCTCATCTGGAGCCAGAACCCGCGCCGACTGGAGCAGGAGCATCCATCATGTGTAGGGCAGAAGATTTAATGGGTATGATGTGGCCCTGGCACCATTTTTTCCTGAATTTCCAGAACCACAGTCTTTCCTTTCCAGTACAGCTTTGGGCTTGTTGAGGCAGAGTGTAAAAGCCCAAATATGCAGTCGAAGTAGCTGTCTCAGAATAACTATTCCTCATTATCTCTCCATGCGGCCGCTCTTATTCAGCAGTAAGAGGTCCTTTGTGTGGTTTAGCTTAATCCGCTTTGGAAACGGATTAAGCTAAATCTCACAAAGGGACTCTTAGTGCTGAATAACAGTGTCCACACGGAGAGATAATTCGAAATAGTTGTTCTGCATTTTTCAATTCACACTTGAGCACAAAAACTTTCCCCTGCAGATGAGCCCACTTGAATAGGAACCGCCTATTTTCTGTCTAAACAAGGTCTGTGTACTGTGTCCAGGTGCTGTAGTAAAGTAAATAGCATGTATTTATCATTAAAAAGAAAGGAAGGAAGCTGGCATTGCTGGGCTCAGGACCATTTATTTGCCAAGTTGCTCAAGCCCAGGATTATTGCTTTTCTCACCAGTTTGTGTGGTTTGAGATTAGATTATTCATGGGATACTTTACTTTCTGGACTGTATAGGCATCTCTACTCTCTCCTGTGGAAGAAACTGGAGCTGCCTCACAAACTGCTGTATAAAGAGAAGGAAGGATGCCTTCTCCTCTGCCCTATGCAGACCTGTTTGGCAATGGGAAGACCCATTTTGGAAAGCCTTTGGGGAGTTAGAGATGTTGCAAACAGCAAGGATTGATGCCTTCATACAACAGTCTCCCATGTCTAATCTCTCCCCAAACAGTGTTCTGTGCCTGTTTTCACAAAACAAAGCTAGAAATTATTGTCAAACAAACTTGGGGTTTGGATACACAGTGGGCTGGTAACAGGAGTCTTGTTCCAGGGGAACTTGCCTTGAAGCTTTGCTCATACCCAACAGATACCTGTGAGTAAAATCATTCAGCACTTTCCCAAGATGGGGAAGCATTGCTCACTCTTCTGTTTCACTAATGTGGCCAGAACAGATGTCAAGTAACTTTCCCAGACTGGTTTTGAAAAACTGAGGATTTCCATGTCTGGATTTTAGAGGCAAGCAAAAAAAACCCCTTGTAGCCCCACAGGAAAGCAAACAAAAAAAAAAAAAAAAAAAAAAAAGTGAAGTAGTTCTTGAAATCTAAACCTTAAATCCTAACATGTATCAGACCTGAGAGGAAAGTTACTTCTGGTGTTAGATGCTATCAGGACACTGTATCTATGAGTCCTTGAGCCAGATGCTCCTTATGTCTCACCTCTTGGAATTAGTAAGTTTGGGGGAGCTGAACCAGTCCTTTCTTCACCTTGACAGGCAGTAGCCATGCACCCTGACTTCCATCAGTAGGAGTGATATATACAAAATGAGGAACAGGCTGGTAGTGGGTCCTGGACAGGCATGTTTTGAGTGCACACGTTTGTGTGCATACAAGAGGAAGGATGCTTTCCGATTACTTCCCTGATGGAAAAAGTAACCAAATCTTTGGGGTTGGGTTTTTTTTTGGTTTGGTTTTTTTCGGTGTTTTTTTTTATTTTTTTTTTTTTCCAACTACACCTCTTTACCTTCTTGTGCAGATTAAGGACCTGATGGTGTCCCTGTACCCTGCCGAAAGAGGTGGGTCTGTGCTAGTTTCCTAGGAGAGGCGAGTGGTTCTCTAACATGCATTTTTCCTGTTGGCACAACTCAAAGACTTCTTAACTACTATTACTGTGGAAACTAGCTTCCCCTTCCTTTTTACTTTTTAGGCCTTGGTTCAAGAAATCATTAAACATGCCTCAGTGTCCATCAGTGTTCAGGACAACACTTAAGTTTGTGCGCAAAATATTGTCTTCTGTAATGACGCTTTTCTGAGCTGAAGTGCTGGAAATGAGCATTATATGAAATAAAACCCCTTGCTGTGAGATGGTTGTGGCCACTACCTGTGCGCCATCTAAAAAGTACTGAGAAGGGAGAAAGAGGGAGAGAAGGAATAGCATGTCCTGAACTCTTCTCCCCTGGAGCTTGTCCTTATGCTAATGTATTTCTTCCCAGGACTATAGGAGGTGTAGTAGAAGACAAGCTAAAGAGGAGTTTACTTCTCTTGTTGCTCATCTGACCATTGGAAAACGGGCAAAAATCTGTCCATGGTCTCCTCCTCTGGCTGGAAAAGATAGTGTCTGGGAGAGGAAAGACAAAACAAGAAAATTTTGCCCCATTCTATACCTGTAGAGCTCTGCAGTGTCAGTATTGAGTGTTGTTGGAGATGTGACTGATGTGTAATACGGAAATGGTGTTTTACATAGGAAGGCAGAGTGAAGAGACCTGAGAGCCTCCAGACTTTCTTAGTGTGTGCTTATGGCTGTGAACACTTCTCCCGCCAAGCAACTGCATGGAAGCAGTATCATTAGAAAACCCCAAAAGTCTGCAGTGCAGTTTTCCCTGGCGGCAGAACTTCTGTCACTGCACGTTGGGCATGTCTACGTGGTTAGTTAACATGAAGCAAGCCAAGGTTGGAATTGCTAAAGCTGTAGCTGCTCCACACTGACTCCCCCTCTCAATGCTTTTCAGGCATGTCGGGCTCTTCGGAGGGAAATTGTTTACTGGACATGAAATAACCTGCTCCTCATTAAAGGGCTCTGATGTCCAGGACGGGTTACTTTGGGATAAGCTCTGGTGTGAATCTGAGGCGTGCTGGTTGCTCCACAGTTGCTGCCCGGGGGATAAGCATGAGGTAGCAGCTGCCATTTGGTCTGAGCGTGTCCAGAGCCAAGCACGTGGCCGGGCAGTTACAGAGGTGCTGTAAGACCTCGGCGAGGCTCACCCTGCAGTAACTTGCCCTGCTCATCATGCCCGGAGCGTGTCCAGGGAGCGTCCACTCACAGCAGATGGACTGTTAAGCTCTGTTCCTGCGTAGGCAATCGTTTGGCCACCTCAGATTGCTGCGTTGGGGAATCTGTGGGATGAGTAAACAGTGAGAAAATGTGAGGGAGCAGCCCCAGCACTGGTGGGAGTGGAGAACGGCAGAGAGCTGGCGCCGTGTTTTCTTCTGGACACTCGGCTGCTCCTCGCCTGGGCATCCAGCTGGGCTGGTGACTCTTCAATTAAAGTATTACCCTGCTCCTGTTCACTGGTGGTTGGGATTGGGTACTTAGTCTGGGGTTGGAAAATTAGGTACCCTTCCCAAGTGCGTTTCAAGCCTGATGGTGACTTCTCCCTGTGACTGTCTCCCTGCAATTGTATAAGGAGCAGGCCAAATTGGTGCAAATTAAAGATAATATCATTATCGCTTTGTTGTTACCTGTATTTAGGAAGATCTAATAGGCAAGCTACTGTCAAGGAAAGCAGATTGTTGTCCCTGCCTCAGATTTCCCAGATCCAGGGGAGATGGGGCTGTACAGTGCAAGGCACAGCAGAGGTTGGGTTGCTGTACGTGTGTGGTGTGACAGGCACCGTATGCTCACGTCCCTCTCCCAGAAAGGTAACGCGTGTTCTGCATATCAGATCGTGGCAAAGCTGGAAGCGATGTACAGCTCCCCCGAGTCCGAGTTCACAGTCCAAACTAGTAGGCTAGCCTGTCTTTGACATGCATATTTAATGCTGTAGTTGTCTTTGCATATTTTGCTGGAGGGGACTAAAGGCAAAAAAAAACCCCAACAGTTGCTCACCTGTCCTTCAGCGCAGGTGAGCCTTGCACTTTTTCCCTTGGACGTCTGTGAGACATTTAAAAGAGCATCATGGGTTCCTGACATCAAAGAGTTAATAGCAGTGAGTGGGTACAATAGCTCATTAGGACTTAAACGTGGGCCGCAAACTCAGAAATCTTGATAATTTTGGTCTATAAGGACACTGAACTTTCAACCCTAGTTCAGCAATAATAAATGCCTGTTAAGTAAGGCCTCCTTTTATGAAGAGGGGGTGGATGGATGCATTTCAATGGGCTTTAAAAGTATTGCTACTCGTTTCAGCGTCTGCTGGTCGAATGCATCCGGACATGGGAAGGCATTTCAAGATCTGCACAAAAAGCACTTTGAAGTATAACCTTTGTGAGCGTCTTAGCTAAACCTGACTGCAGTTGGGAGCAGCATTCTATTTATTTACTTACTTATTTATTTAATCCATTATTTTTTTTACAAATATTTTTCTTTCAAAGTTGCTTTAAAAAAACAAACCAAAAAACTGAAAATAAACCTGTGAGCAATTAAATGAAAATGCAGTTTTGAAACTTTGACCCAGAGTGAAAGGTGACGGTGTATGTTTGCCTTTCGCATGGGTGTTTTCATAACCAAATATGTTAGTGCTGGTTTTTGAAAGCAGGGAAGGTGAAGCTGTGCTTTGGGATAGAGCTCAGGCACTTGCTTGGGCTGACAGCCTGGAGGAGAGGGGCTCAGACACGTAGCAGTTCTCCAGCCTGTGCTGGCTGTGCCCATAGGAATCCCAATGAGGAGCTAAAAAAATTTTAGCAGCCCTTTTGTTTACCTGTAAAAGGTTCCTGCAGACATCAGGGGGACTAAACTTCGAAACAAATCACAGGGCGGGGAGGCTGCAAGTCACCACTTCATAAATTGCAATCTTCCTTGCTCCTTGCCTTTTAGTTTGCAGGTCCTCCTTCTGCCGAGGTCCTACGTGAGACTCGAAGTTGTGTGTGTGTGTGTGTGTGTGTGTGTGTGTGTGTGTGTGTGTGTGTGTGTTTTTACCTCGCCTCTCGGAGAGCACGAGAGAGACCTCCGTGAAGAGAGTGACAGGGTTTGATATAAACCAGCAGGACTGCATTGCTGCCATTATTCGACAGTAAACCCTTTCACAATGCCATATGCTGTGCATTCCAGCGCAGCAGCGGAGGGTGTGATATAGTTAAAGCACACTCGGCAAACAGGAAACGCTGGTGACCGCTGTGTGTGCTTTTCATGGAGATAAAGTATTGAGAGCGTAAGGAAGAAAGAAAAAAAAAAAGAAAGTGCTGGGAATGGGGGGGAGAGGATGGCAGGGGTGAAGGAGAGGGATGTATTTTGGGCCTGGCGCTCCGGTCATTATGAAAACGCAGGCAGGAAGTGCAGCCGCGAAGCAGCCAAGAAAGTGCTGCTTTGCTCCAAGATGTTTGTTTTACTCCATTGCATGTATTTTCTAGTTTGCTGCTGGGTAGCTGGAGTGGGTGTGTGTGGTTTGTGTTTTTTTGGTTTGTTTTTTTTTTCTTTTTTTTCTGGTGTTTTTTTTTTCCTTTTTCTTTTTGTTGTTTTGTTTTTTTAATTTTCTTTTTTTAAGTCCCTGCTACTTGGGCTTAGTATCCAAGCCGATTCCCCTCTACCCTACCCTGGTTAATTATGAAAGGCTATTTTAAGGAGTACAGTAATACACACTTCATACTCCAGGAAAATGGGAACATCGGTGTTTGACTTAAGCACAGTTATTTTCCCGGGCAATGGCTCTGCAAAAGCCATTGCAAAGCCTCCTCAGAGTTAGGAAGTCGCTATTGCAGGGCAGAGAGGAAGGCAGGGGGATGGGACCAACAGGTCCTTGGATGGGGAGAGCTCTGAATCATAAACACGCCATAGCTTTAATAAAATAAATGAAGTGGAGCCTTTTCAGACGAGGGCAGACTGTATTGGGGCAAGCCGTGCTTTTAACGTTGGGAGTGAAAATTGACAGGCTGAGAACTGGGACATAAACAAAAATGTCAGTCCCTGGGAGTCTTGTTCACTGGACAATGTCTCAATTGTTTCAGTGATTTTTCGCAGGCAGCAGGGGATAGTGGGAGATTTAACTATTTACCAGCCATGCAGGAGCTTGAGGTGCTTGCAGAATGAAGAAGTGGTGGAAAAGAACAATTTTTGTTTGGAAATGATTAAGCATGTCAGTGGGTGATAAGGGAAGGTCACGCTGTTCTCCGCATACTTGTCTGCTGTTGCAGTTGGGCTTTACACCTCTTTAATTTTGTTTAGGTTTTTCTCCTTGCTTAGAAAAATATGCTTTGTTTCTTTTTTTCCCCTTCGTCTAATTTTTTTGCTCTTTGTCAGGAAAGAAATAAATATGGGACACACCAGTAGATTTTCAAGAAGTAGGGAAAATGTTTATGGGTTGTTACTTTTTTTTTTTTTTTTAATTAGTATTTCTTCATTAAATGGATGACAGGCAAGCTTGGTATGTTAAAGGCTGACTAGATTATTTGGAACAGTCTGAAATGTGAGATAGGGAATGCCCTTTATTTTATTAACCGCTTTACAGTTTTGCTGAAGTCTCAAAATAAAAAGCCACCTTCAAAGAAGGCAGAGGAGAGGCGAGGAGCTTAGTTGTCTCATCATACTTTTGCTTTATTTATTATAAAAACAAACACTGAAACCTGTTGCATACCAGCCCAACGTGGGCAGAGTCCAGAAGGCTGTAACTGGTAATTCTTTACTCATCGGATTTTGAATGTGTGTTTTGTTGTGGGCAGGGGGGAGGAGGGTGAGATGCAAACCAAAGTTGCTTCTTCAGGGCGCAAAAGCTGTTGAGGTTTATTTGCAGGAAGATAAACCTCTTTTAATAAAACGTGGGTCTTGCCTCAGCTGAGTGAAGTTGAAACATTTTGCAGGCTGGAAGCCAACTCACTTGGTGTGCAGCAGCCCCGGTATTAAAGGTCTGGGATGCGCTGAGGTTGCTTTAACTTAATTTATGGAATAATAATGTATCCCATTTTTGTATCCGTGCATCCTCCGGCTGCTTTGTGTTTGGATGCATGTTCACAGCCCTGCACTTTCTCCTGCTTTCACGTTTCTCCTTCCCCAGCTCCCAGCCCCTGCCTGCAGGCAGTCCTTCCCTCCCGGCAGGCCGGGAGCAGCCCAGGGCTCTCCACCGCCTTCCTGCCGGGCAGGAAATTGCCTCCTCCATGACGGCTGCACGTGGTAATGCAGCAAAACTTGCGCTCATGGGCAGGCTGCTCCCGAAATTCCTGCTTGGGACATACTCTCTCCTGGATGATAAGGATGAGGAAAGTAAGCTGTTGGTTTCCAGATGCTTCCCTGTGTGGTTGACACAGATGGGAGAGAGGGAAGAGGTAAAAATGTCCTATTTGAAACAGGCTGTGTCTCCAGTGACCAGACTAAGGAGAATAAATTGCTGCTCTTCTTTGAGTCTGGTCCGGACTGGAGATACTGGGCACTGAAAACACATACTAGATCTTCTGTGGAAAATCTGTCTCCAAGTGTTTTGAATTGATATTGGTTTCAGAGATCTAGAAAACAAAAGTTGACATGTTGGAGCAGTTGCTTCCCTGGGTAAGTATCTCGTGTAGAGCTGGGTTTAATAATTTATAATTAATCATGCATGCAGCGAAATAAATTGCTCTTCCTGTTACTTAAGTATCACTGAAGAGATCGTGATTTTTTGTGAAACGTTGTTTGTTACTCATGCAC
The DNA here is from genome assembly GCA_035583135.1 of Lophotriccus pileatus. Lineage (NCBI taxonomy): Eukaryota > Metazoa > Chordata > Aves > Passeriformes > Tyrannidae > Lophotriccus > Lophotriccus pileatus. The sequence goes on from JAWWES010000169.1 coordinate 27,759,199, forward strand.
AAGTCTCAGCATTTTAACTTGGAGATCATCCACGAGCGGTTCCTGAGCTGGCTGGTGTTGGGGCTCCTGAGTAGGGATGGGGAACATGTGATGTGTTTCCGTCCCCAGGGTTTAGCAGTGAGTGATACTCTTTAATTAATTAAAGTTTATTTTCCATGAAGATTCCCCAGTACTTGCATAAAATTCACTGTCTTGGCAAGTGTCCTTACCACTGAATTCATTTGCTGGTGTAGTCACAGAAAGCAGTTAGATTTGTCACTTAATGAATCTCTCTTATTAGTTACAGAGCACATCATAATGTTGATCTAGCTCAGGTTGCCCTGGTTTTGTGTGTTACAAACACAGAAGGAAAGAAATCAGTATTTTGAGGGATTTTCTTAGGACTCTTTTGAAATTGCCACACCTCTTTAGTCATGAATAACAGTCAACTTTGATTTGAAAATAAACTCATTACTTATAATAACAGCCTACAGGATATCTCTGCTTCTCTGCTCCTCCTCATCTCCTAGAGAGACTGAACTGCTGTTCCAGGTGAAACAATGCTATTTTTAGTGCCATTGCAGAACATGTTCATAAGATGTCTGCTCTACAGCTGTACAGCACATCCGTGTGTCCATTTACTTGTCACAGTAGTTTTCAGGGCCGTGTTTTCCTAGACATTCCAATGAACAAATAGTTAATTTTCTAGTTTAGCTGAACTGGTAGGTGGGGACATATGGGAGCACTGAGGAGAAAAGCCTCTTTATAGCTGTGTGTGCTGTCTAGAACCCTTCAGGGCACACTCAAGGCACTCAACTGTCCAGGATGAAAAACACCTTTAACCTTCTCTTATGTTATTAAGGTTTTGGTGAAGTGTAATCAGCAGGTCATCTGCTCCTCTTTGTCTCCCACCCTTGCTCTAGGACATGCCTGGACGAGCCCATGGAGCTTGGGCATCATGTGCTCTCATGTCCCTTTCACCTTGCAGGACCTGAATCCTGCTCTCAGAGTTTGGGAAACTAGCAAAGCAAGAAATGGGCTAAGTCACGCTTTGTAAGAGTTGGATGTTGTTTACCTGCCTTCTGGAATGAGCACGTGCTGGGTGGTGTAAGGATTCGAATACTTCTCGTTGCCGTGCTTCTCGTGTGAATACTGACCCAGCCTGGTGAGATACAGGTGTGTGGTGGTGGTTCAGTGAAGGGCTCAGAGGGAACACTCCTGTTCTTCTGGTTGGGTGTTTGGGGGTGTGATTGAGAGTTACCACAGATTTGAGATATGGTCACTGAAGCAGGGAGCAATCCCTTCCCCTGTACTGTCAACAAGAGAGCTGTACCTCTCTGAAGGCATGAATAGATGGCTCTGCACCAGTGCTGCTCTTGCTGTGCTACAAATTGCTCCTGCTCCTCTGAGGAGGGAGAACTTTTAAACCTCCCTTTTGCTGCGTGAATGTTTTCCTAGTGGAATCTCTGGGTAAACATGTACTTTCGGTTTGTCCAGAGTCTTCCCTGTGGGCCACTTCTCATCAGCATCTGCTGCACCCACGTGTGGAGGTGACGGTGGAAGTTCTAGATGATAGTACTTTGCACTTATGTAGCACTTCATGTTTCCAAAGTGCCACACACACCCAAGGCTCCCTATCAGTCCCTGGGGGAAGACGGAGCTCGGTATTATTACCTTCATTTATGGGCAGAAAAGCTGAGATGTGGAGAGGTTAAGTGGTTTGCTCAAGCCCACACAACAAGCCTATGTCAGCTCTCAGATGAGTCTTGGAGTTTTTCTGGCACTTACTGTCATTGTGCAATCAACTGGAGTGTGTTGCCCTCATGAGATGCTCCTTGTTGAGCATCTTTGCAACTCTGTGCAAAACCTTTCGAAATGTGCAGAGGAGACCCTACTTTGGACACAATGCTGATTGCTTCTGTTTATTTTAACGTACACTTAGAAGGTATTTTACAAACCCTTCCAAGAGGTAAAAAGCTGCCTTCAGTGGAGAAAAGTTCAGACTAAAATACTGTTCAGCTGGTGGTTGTATCTCACTGTGCTGGGGAGGCTGTGAAGAGCTGTGTAACCCAGCCCCGAGAAGCACCTCATGAGGTGATGCAAATCAGTTCTTCAAAACCAGCAACTTTTTGCAGCTTTTAGGGAGGGAAGGCACAGTAAGAGGCTCCAGTCTGCAAGAAATGAGAAACAATGCTTCATCTACACATTGGATTGCTCTCGAGGAGCGACTTCATGTGTGAGGGTGCTTTTGTTGGAGAATAAGAGCGCCTCTGCCTAGCACAGAGTGATTTGCTTTCAAAGTAGATAAGCTAAACTGGGAAGATGTTGTTAATCTGAAATTGTGGGTCCTGCATCTGTATTTGATCTAGAATAAATATTCCCATTTAAAATTGCATTTGTGCATTCCAGATTGATTTATCTCTTTCATATGGAGATGAGGCCTCATCTCTCAAACCACAATTTGATTGAGATACCAAAATTACCAGATTATTCAATGGGGATGTCAGGCAACTCTCTCCCTCTACTAACTGTTGCAGATTTTCAGATGGACCATTTCTGATATTCTATTAGGATGGGTTTGAATGGGCAGTATCTGAATTATTTTCCTAGATGCCCAGCAGCTGAACTGGCTATGTCTGTTTACAGCCCTGCTCTTCTAAAAGAAATGAATGAAACTAGGCTGGAGGAACATACAGGGAAACAATGTTGAGGTTCCAGAGGAAGCTGTTGGAGTGGTGTCCTTGGTCTCCCAAAAATCAAAGCCAGAGGGCTGGCTGGGCACAGGCTTCATGGCTGCCAGGCGGGATGGGGCTGCAGGGCCATGGTTCAGCAGGA
>JAWWES010000169.1:27762022-27852442 GCA_035583135.1 Lophotriccus pileatus
CCCGTGCGTCAGTGGGAAACCACAGGGCGTGGTGCGGAGCCGGCGCTGCCGGGTTGCTGAGAGGACAATGAGCCTGTGGCAGGCTCTCGGTGATAGTAGAGAGCCCGAGCTAATCTTGGTTTCATGTGGCGTGGTCTGTTTGGATTAAAATACAACGGTCGTGGGTTTTTTCTTTTTATTTTTTTATTGCTGGCTCTGCCATCAGCTCATCGAGCGTCTCAGGGCTCATCGTTTAATACCTTCGTTCCACTCAGAGAGCGGAAATAGCCTTCCCGTGAACACACTTCAAGGTGGAATTAGCATGCATAGGCCGATTTCTGAACTTTACACCAAGCCCTTATACGCAGTTGAGTCACTGCATTTGTTTTTCAGGCTTTTAATTTTCCATTTCAGAGGTGGAAATATGCCTCTCCTGAGCTAGCTTTGGTGACACATCCCCTGCAAATGCCTTACTGCAGTGTGGTGAGGGACCCTGGCAGAGCACCCAGCGTTTGGGTCCCAAGCCCACCTGAGCAGTGGCTTTCAGCAGTGCTACTTCCCCAGCTGAATCCAGATCATAAGGTTGGAGACTGATCATCTGTTCTTTTCTGGGACTTCCCCCCCACCTTGCCCTGTGGCTTGTTTGTGTGACACCACAGGGGGCAAAGGCATCATATGTTATCACATCGCGTGTTCAGCATTCATGGACGGCAGTCAGAGATGGACCTCCGTGCTCTGAACTGTTACACCACAGTGAAGGATGTCATACGGTGTCCAGAGATGTTTCCCCTTCCCCCACCCCCCCACATGCCAAAATAAATATCTGACATGAAAGTCAAGGTACAGAAGCCAGCTGGATTGTACAAAAGGTCCTGTCTCCTTTCTGCTGTGGTTGTTATTTTTTTAATATAATTTTCCTGATGGGTTGAGTGGCTGTCTACAGTAGAATAAAGGGATGGAGAAGAGATTTTGGTGTTTCTTTGAGCAGTAGCATGTTCCTTCTTTGAAAACTGGGATTTTTTTTTTTTTTTGTTTGCTTTGGGTTTTTTTGTTTATCTGCTCATTTTGGGCTTTATATTTTTTTTTCTCTCCGCTTTCACAAATGGAGGAGAGGAGAAATTGTGTACATGTGTGTGTGGTACCCTGCCAAGCAGAGAAACTAAACAGACAGCCTCTATTGCTTTTGCTCTCACATCTCTAACTTAATTATGGGGGAGGCAAGGGGTGTGTTGTGTTTAATGTACTCCATGCTTCCAAAACTCTGCACTCTCACATGCTAGGGGCTGACCACTGGCACGGGCTTTCATTAATATTTTTTCTTTACACTGCCCTTCTGAATCGCTACTTTTGGTTTGGGGGCTTCTTTGTAACAAAATTCTTTTATTTTTATTTTTATAATTGCTTCCGAATCTACAGAAGCACATGTCGAAAATCATCTCAATGTCACTAGTCTTTAGTTCAACAAGAACGCTATAGAAACGAAAGGTTCTGTCATCCATCAGATTTTCTGTTCCATTTGTTGAAGATGAAAGGCGAGCGAATTTAGTGCTCACTTTCTTCTCCTTCTGACAGTTATTGATCCTCCCTGGAACTCTGCAATTCACGCTCAGAGCCGGCCCTGACACAGGGAATCCCCGATTCATTATGTGTGTGTGCTCACTAGCGCCACAGTCAGTGCAGCAGAATTGCCCTGCCAGTTTCAAAGCCGTTTGTTAATTTTTCAGCTGCACCTTGTGGGCTGGGGTTCTCCCCCTTCTCCCCCATTTTGCCTTACAAGACTTTTAATCTGGAGGCTGTTAACGTTTGAGAAGCAGCTGCTGTAGCGCGCGTGTGTGTAAGTGGTTTCAGAGGCTTTCTTGATTTGTACAAAATAGGAAAAGGCTGAATCCTTTTCTTTGAGACAATGGGGTGCAGGAGGGAGAGAGCCTGCAACTTGTTGGTTTTTAGTTTAATTTGATGGTCATTAAGGATGCAAGATTGTCATGTTTGAGGCAGCCCCTTGATTAAAATCAAGATTGTGTTTATTTGATAGTTTCCATCTTCAAACATAGGGCTGTAACAATATGAGAGGAATCAGTGTAATGGTGGGAAGCATCATGATCTTTCATGTTCATTCCCCTCATGGCCTTTAACTGAAGGTATGTCTGGATGGATGGGAGCAGAGTCTGATGGGTTTCATTCAGTTCTTTCAGAGTTGACCAAATACAAGCACAACGCATTGTGTTGCAGACTGGAGACTTTAACCTGGTTAGCCTGTGGGTCCAGGTGATGTCCTGGACCATGCTCTTCTGTGTGGTTGTGTCCTGTGTGTGATGCACAGGAGGGTGTGGAGGCACCAGTTTTCTAAAAATAGATATGTAATGTTCTGTTCTTTTCCAGCATCTCCTGTGCCACAGCATGGTACCTCCTCTTCTGTGAGAGAGGATGGTGAAGTCTTATAGGGAATTTCATGAAGCTTCTACATTTTTGATGTCATTGAAAGCCTTTTAGTATAGGTGTGGTGAAGATCTAATCTCTTGGTTATTCCCAGCTGAGCAATAACAAACAAATAATAGCTCTGCCTTTTGTTTGTGTAGATGTTCATGAAGTCATCTGTCCTCTGTGACCAGCTAGGGACATGTGTCATCCTTCTTGTCCTGGTCCTCTTTTTTTTCTTCAGGCTGATTTGTTCCTGTGGTTTAATTAACCTTGGCCAACAAAACATATTTCCAACCAAAATCTTACAGAACAGAGAGGAACGGCCTCTTTCTAAAGAGGCAAAATGTGCCTGGTCAGCCATGGGTCAGAGTGTACCACCTTTAGGCTTGGAGAGAGCTGCAGGAAGAGAGGGCAGCTGGACTGGCCATGCAGAGCTGATGGTAATCAGGCTTCCCCAGCTGGTTACAGGCTTTGCAGGAGGTTGGCGGGCCCTTAAAGAAGGGAGTATCACATCTGCTTTTGTTTATCCTTTTTGCTGCAGGCAAGGCTGAAAACTTAATAAATTGCATGAAACCTAAGGAAGCATGAATATAAGAGTATTAGATAAATTACAGGAGCTTGCCTACCTGTAACATTTTTTGTAGCATGAATGGGACATGTGTATTATTTCTTTATAAAACGCACCATGCCCCAGCCCCTCACTGAGGCTCTCTTGTTTAAACATTCCTGTGTTCTTGCTGCTTCTGCTCCTCAGCTTCCACCTCCAGCTCCTCCCAAATTTTAACATCATTTATTGGTGGCAGGCATTTAACACACCAGCGCTCTGAAGATGTGATGATGGTTTTTTGAAGGATATTTATGAAGCGGTTTTTAAGTATTTTGGAGGCTCGTGTCTGAAGGAGCAGATGAAAGAAAAATCCTTGTAATGCTGGTAGCATGTGCACGCTGTACAAAGAAAGTCTCAAATACCTCCCTTAATATGTGCCTGTATTTGCTCTAATATTCTCACCATTTTTTCATCCCAACTCTCCTGGCAGGGGCAGGGATGAAAGGGGAATTGTGAGAGAGAAACAATAAACTTTTAAAACAGACACCTTAGTAAGAGATGCTGTAGCTGCAAATATTTGCAGTTCCTTTGTGAAAGAACTGGCATTGCACATTAACCTTAATGTAAGTGTAATACAGCATTTATCTGAGGCAAAATTGAAGAATATGAATTTCTGCAGCTAATGGGTTTTGAATAAATTCAATACAATTGTCTGGCAGTTATTAGTAGAATGTGTGAATTGGGGGCTATGCAACACTGTATACTTTGAAGACCTTGAACTATTTCTACCAGTTAAGAGCTGTTAGATAGAATCTGCTGAAAATTAGCTTCATTCAGTTATCATACAATATAGTGAGCTGCTCTAGCAAAAAGCATTCTCTGCTAGCATTGAGTCAAAATAAATTCTTCTGTTCGGTCCTGAATTGCAGATAATATCTGACTGAGGTCAGATAACCTGGCTTCTGCACATGTGCACGTGGATGTGCCACCCATACATATGTGTAAGGAGTCCTACGTCTGGGTGTAAATATTGCCATATAATTTGCGTTGCTCTCGTGCCCGACGTGGGCAGGTCACAGGCACTCTGGCTTTCACCAGGCACTGGCTGACCCTGCACAAGTATGTGTTCCCCACTCCAAAATATTAGTAACGCTGCATTAGATTGGACTTAATTTGGGCTTACACAAAAATAGCCAGTGCCTGAATTATGCAGAATGTCAAGCTGAATATTTGTGATGGCTTTTCCTCGCATTATTACGAATCCTGTGGGTCTGATGGGAGGAGACCATGAGAGAGGATGAGAAAGAATACAAAGGACCAGCAGACTTTGGCCTCCCGTGCGCTGAACGTCACAGTTCAGTGCGAGCCAATGCAGAATCACGTTGCTCACTCTGGTAGGGCATCTGGGCTAATTTGTCTCGCCAATTACACTGGGTGTAGAAGTATGCTGATGCCACTGACAGTGTCCATGACCCAGGCTGGTATCCCTACCTGAGCTTGATGGTGCCTCGTGAGCATCTGAGCTTTCCTGGAGCTGGTGACTTGGTGAGACTGTAAAGGTCTCTGTAGACTAGGGCAGTAATATGCTGTCTGCTGTCAGTGCACTTATGTGGGCAATACACACTTTATTTAATTATTTTTGGAGAAGATAGGTGAGTTATCTGTCAATGTTTGCTAATACCAGGTGTGTGTAAGATTAGCTTGTTAACTGTCTGACTTCTTACAGTCAACAAAGAGCACCCAGGTCTTCAGAGAGGCTTTATAGGCTGTATTTAGCAAAGATGTTCTCATGGATAAAGCATGAGAAGTGATGATTTAAGTTAACACCTCAGGGAGCAGGGCTGATGGGATGGAGGAGTGACCAGTACCTGGGGAGGAGTGGAATCATGAAGGATTTTCCATTTGATACTGAGAGTTTGTGTGCAGTGAAATGGAGGGGAACAAACTGAATTCAAACGTGATTAATCCTTTAGGGTGTACAAGGAATAGGGAGGAAATAAAGTGTGGGGATTCTTAGGTAACCCCTTAAGTTGAGGGTAACTTCTTAATTTAAGGAAGCCAAGAAATTGGATCTGGTGTCATTAAGATTGGTAAGCTGTTAAAATGCATGGCTTTAGACTCTGCTGACTGCTTCCATGCCCTTTTCCTTTCTTTATCCTTCATATATGCCCCAAATACTATTTGGAGTAGAATCACCACTCACATGAAAATAGACACCATATACTGAAGACGCAGCAGTCAGCTCGAGCTTTTTGGCAGGAGTGGTAAGAATGTAAATGTCACTGCATGATTTGAAAACTCTGGTACTCTTGGAGTGAAGGGGGTTTCCACCACAAAAGCAGCTCATCCATTTTCCAATAGGATCTGTAGACAATGGATCCCGCAACCCCATGTCGTCTCTGGTGTATTACGAGATTTCATTTTTGTGGTCACCTCTAATTTGCCATGCACACTACTAGAGGAAAGAGTTTTGGTTCTGGCCTTGAAGTGTTTGAAATGGAACTGCTCAGCCCTGGTGAAACCACTCTGGTAAACGTAGTCCCAGTGTTTTGCAGGAGTTGAATCTCCATCAGTGGCTGGTGCCCCTGCTGTGTGTAGCTACCAAAGGGCCTGTCACTAGGGGGTCATTAATATGAAATCCTGCACAAAGTTGCTTTACCCCCAGGTCTTTTCACAGTGTGTGTGAGTTTCAATATAAAAATCTAGGGATAGATTCCCTGAAGGAACAGGAATTTCTGGTGTTGCAAAGTCCTTATTAGGAAATTGGAAAGATAGACTGATGAGTGTGCCTGTTTAAAATCAGATATTACAACAGTTCCCACTATTATTCTCCTTTGGAAGGATTGTTTGTTAACTAAATTGGTGCTTCAAATTAGAATTAAAATGGAAAAGAACAGTAAGTAAATTATTTTCTTGAAGTTTGGGTATTTGTAATATTTAGAAAAACAGTAATTGGATAACTCCTCTTGGGCCCAGTACCAGTATATTAGTAGGTACTGGGATCAAGTTTTCTATTTCATGCTCCTTCAGCATATCTGAATTTAACTCTTTCTGCACATGTCCTAGCAGCTCTATATTGCAATGTTTTTCCTCAGTCTAGTCAGTTGTCAGGAGACTGTAGCAGTAAGAGGCCCTTATCATGCCACTTGCATGGGGTACCTCACCATCTTGGGTCGATGAGAAGTACTGCCCAGGAGTATGGACTGATTGTGCTCACATGAGAACCTTAAATAACTTTTGTTTATGTGAAAGCGCTAAGACACATTTGTGAAAATGGTGGTTGGAACTAAATGTTTTAATATCAAAAATTAGAGCATGTTGTAATTGGTCTGCTTTAGCAGAACTAAAGCCCTTGCGTGGTCTGTAAGTCTTGTTAAATTTCCAACAAAGTACTAACTTTCGGGGTTTTGTACCATGAGTTGTCAAATTCGGTAGGAATGGTTAAAGGGCACAAGTGGTGCAAGTCCTATTTTGTATCCCATGGCAGTTATTCCCTTACTCTTGTTTCTGTTCTAAGCCTGTGTGAGATACTAATGTGCTGGTGGATCTGATATTTTTACACCCTTCATGACTGTGGGTTGTGGGCTCTCTGCTGGGCTGTCAGCTTGCTGCTTCATTGCAAACCAGCTAACAGGATGGAAGATGGAGAGTATCTACCACAGATATGGGGGGGATGAGCAAGTTGTGAACAACATTATCTCCAGTCTCTTCTGTTCGATGTTCCCCTAATAGGGAGACCTTCTTGAAGCATGGCCTGAGGAGCTTTGGAAAACATCTTGGGTGGAAATGCCAGGCAGTTGTTTTGCACTTGTTAGCAGCTTTTATCCGGAAGCTTTAATAACATCACTGCAAAGTGTTGTTTAACAACTGGCTTCTTTGACAAGCGTGGCTCCATTGGTAATGAGGGAGCTTATTTTACGAAAGTGCTGCAAAGAAATCAGGGAAGGGAGGGGGAATGGGTAAATTGCTTTAATACAACTTTTGTTTAGTAGGGACCGAGTCTGTACAACAGATGGATTAGCAGATGAGATTCCCCCTTATTTTTCCAGTAATTCTTTGGAGAGGGTCTTAACTCTGTCTATCCAAAAAACAGTCCATTCTCCCGTCTATAAGTTTTGCACACTAATGACAGAGATGAGCAAAGAAAAATAGCCTGTCCAGCTGCAGGCTTTCTAACACAGCCATCAGGTTTCAGGCAAGAAAACGTTGGAGAGAAAAAAGTGCTCTCCAGCAATTGTAATTAAGGGAAGAGCACCAAATACCTGTAGCAATATGTCAGTATTTTGAAATAATGTTGCATCATGTTTTACCTGAAACTTCATTAATGATAGCATAGATGGCCTCTTTATCTTGCCAGCATCTGCCGTGTTACTGATTGAGACTAAGGGCCAGGAATGTGGAGTAATTCTGTTGAAATAGTTGTTTTTGTGTTTTATGTAACTGACAACTAAGTCTGGCCCCTGGAATTTACAGTGAACCAAGTAAATGAGCTTTGAGCTCACTGTGGGGTTTGTTCTCCTCTAATGCAACAAAGGCAAGCTGCTAAAGGCAGCCTGCAGTAACACTGCGTTATGTTCAGCTGAGTATCCATCAGTACCAACACATCTCTTCATGTTCTGGTTCAGGGTCACATTTCACCTCTGTTGTTGCTCAGCATTGGAGGGAACTAAGACTCCGGGCCAAGGGCCTCCAACTTGTCGTCTGTTGACTTATGACCATGGGTGGCCTGTCCCTAAGCAAGTTGTAACAGAGGCGGTGAAGATAATTAAGGAAAAGCCTGTTGTTAGAGGACTAACCTTCTCCCTATAGGACCCCTGCCGTTCATTAGAAAGTGGAAAAAAGGTTAAAAGTGACTGCTGTGTGTCCATACTGCTTGTTTGGGGAGCTCTATTTGAATGCTAGGATTGGTGCCTCTCTCAAATTCATTTATCCTGCAGGTGCAGGTGACCACATTTCCAAGAAATATCCATCTCTCCCAAGCAGAGAAGAGGGCCAAGGCAAATGATACTTCACCCCAAAGGGGTGACAGCGTGGGCTGTTTTATCTGCCTTGTGGCTTCCAGAGTATTGAAAGAAACCAGGGTGAACTGATGCATCCTGGAAAATCCTGAGCAAGCACAGAAGCACATTTTCATAATTGCCAAAAAATGATGAGTGCCAGAGTCCCCTGACAAGAGTCACATGGGAGGCAGCAGCTCCACTGCGTGTTACCCAGTCCCCTCTGCTGTTTGGTACCAGCTGAGGAAATCCTTCTGGTGTAATTAGAGTTGTTGATTCCAATCCATTCTTTCTTGGTCATATGCTCGGAGCTGGTCCCTGACCAGTGATGTTGCACCACTTCACTGCCTGAGTCATGGATGTGTTTAATGCAAATTCTGAGGGTGGCAGGCAGCCCATTGTTTAAAGAAACAGTTTCCTCCCTCTCACAGCCACCTGGAACAAGCTCCTGTGAGACTTGATTTTATCAGCTTTCAGCTTTTCTTTTGTTAGCCAGTGTTGTGTTCTTGCTAGGTGTTCCACTGGGTTTTTCAAAAGAACTTGATCTGTGCAGGTTGTGAGTCCAGGCTGGAACAACAACAACAGCAAAAGTCACCATTTTCTGCACAGCCTGTCCATGGCTGAAACAAATGGAAAAAAATAAAAGACTGATGAGAAATACTGGGTCTGCCTCTGGTGAGTTGAGTGGATCCAAGGGAAGAAGTAAAATGCATTGCGTTGGAGCAAAACATGCCTTTTGCCTTTGGTTTATGACTTGAGCTTTGCTCACGAGTTTCTGTGCACCTACTGTCTATGTTAAACTTGTGTTTTTCCCTGTCATCACATGCAAATGCTCAGAAAACATGAAATCCTCTATTTTCTCCTTCTGCAGGGAATATTTATTTTAGCCCATGCTAGCAGCTCTCCTTCCCTTGCTAATAGGCAGTTATGCTTTCTGCTGTTGAGGCTGTTGTTGCCTTTTGCTCTTATTCCAGCCCCTTCCAGTGCTGTCCCTGTGCTTTCATCCCTCTTCCCATGCTGTCCTCAATAGGAGCTGTGGGGAGATAGTCTAGGCTGAGCCCAATGGTTCTTCCCTTTCCCCCAACTTACCTATCTGATATTCTTAAAACATTAAGGATTTCTTTTTCAGCATTTAAAAGTATATAATTTAAAACACTTTCAACTTAACAAATTTTGATGGAAGTATCTCTTGAAAAGACTTTGTTCTCTTAATGTCTTTTTGGTCACTGCTGTCTCTTGGTTTACCTCTGTAGGGTATTGCTTGAAGTCCTCTTGTCTGTCTGTCCTCTTCTGAGTATTCGTGACTCCTTTTAGTACTCCTTCTCGATTACGTGGTGCTTGTCACATGAAGATGGCCTGATCTGTGCAATTGCCCCCTGAGCCTTCACTGCGTTTGGGACGTGAAGACAGCCAGCTCAGTGTCCTGTGTGGCTGCAGAGGCAAAGCCGTTTGCAGGATTCCATATTTGCTTCCTGGAGTCAGCAGAGAAAGCTCAGATTTACGTCACTTTTGTGATGATGTAGAGGAGGTGGGGACTGTATGTTTCATTCTTTTTCTAGTATGACATTATTGGCAGTGTTGAAGTTCAGTGGGTTTTTTTTCCAAACAAATACACAGCGCGTTTGCTAGACTGTCCACAAGCACCCTGAATATTGCCTGTCAGAGAAGGTGACAGTATTTTGGATTTTGTGACCTGACAATATTCAAAGAAGGCCAGTAAACACAGGGTGTCTAGAGTAACAGGTGTGGGCTGTCCTGTAGCTGTCCCTGTCTGGCACTCTAAAAAGGAATGTGGGTTGTTAGTATTTATAAGCCTGCAGTTTCTTGTTCAAACAAGAATTAGGTGTTCCTAATATTTCTGATCTCTTCCTGATCTCAAAGAGAGATTGTAATTCTCTACCACTGAATGGAAGCAGTGACTTCCTTTATAATTTTGGCTCTAAACCCCATTCAGATAATGCTTTTTCCAAAATACTTAAATCCAAGCTATCCTAGCACCAAGCTTTGGGATACCCATGTGGATGTGCTGTACAATACCTAACATGTGCTTAGCTTGCGCATTTTGGCCATATGATGGTGTTCTTAGCCAAGTCAATTTTCTATTCATTTTTTTAATTACCATTCTGTGAGACACTGTTTCATGTGTTGTGCTAAATTTCCAAGTGTCTGGTCTCTGTTACAGTGCTGTTCTCATCTATTAAATAGGCAATTTCTTTGGGTAACAGCACTGGAAATGAAACGATTGGAGTTTGGCTAAGGCGGCAGGATTCTTGACGGCGGTGTGCCTTGGTTTGGCCCCATATCTCCTGAAGGGTGAATGAAACTACTTAGACATCACACTTAATTTACAGTGCTAGTGGTCTTGTGTGGAGTGGTAGGGGGGAAGAGGGAGTGCCCTTGCAAAGCACTGAAAATGAATGCGTTGTCTCTACTGCAACCCACAGGCAGAGATAGTGGCTGCAGTCTGCTCACACCCTTCGGAAGGAGCTTGGGCTGCCTTGCTGCAGCCCTACCATCCTTCTGCTGAGGGTTTCTATCACACTGCTGTGGCTGGGAACGTGTGCTTTTCTCAGCAGGTCTGCAGTGGCTCAGCAAGCCCAGCCTGTATTGGAAATGGGAATCTTTACATCGGCCGACCACACTGGCTGGCCTTGTAGGCTTTTTCCTTCTTCCTCCTTGGACATGTTTGAAGCCCCAGTCTCCTTGCCCTGGCTATAGTACAGTGCCATGCCAGTGAGTGCAAGCTTGATACTCCCACTGAAGCATGAACTTCCCTTTACATTTCATGCTTTTTGCCTGCTCCAGCTTTGTCCACATCACTCAGTGTATGAATTCAGTTCCTCTGAGGAACCCCTCGGTGCCCATCAGTAGAGGCTCTCTGCTGTCTTTGTTACCGTGGTGCTACCACCAGGAGTTCATATTATTCAGTATGAACTTACTTCTTTAATTTAAACACTAGACTTTCCTCTCCTGTTTATTGAACATTGTTAACAGCTGCGGGATACACTTCTGCTTTCTGCTAAACAGTGTCAGTCTTCTTTTGGCTTCCCCTGTTTTCCCCTGGGGATCTCATTTTGGCAAAATTTCGGATGGCAAAGTAGGGGATCTGGGAGGCTCTTGGCTAAGGGGCTGTCGGGAGACATTTACTGGAGTGTCTTATTGGTGATGACAAACTGGAAGAGATAAATCTGACACCTGAGTAGGTTTCATTGTAATAACTTTGCTTAATTTTCCTTTCTTTTGCTAAGAAAATGTCCATCCTTGCATTTTTTTCCCCTGAACACTTTCGTTCTGGTGTTACTCATTTTAAAGAGGTTTTATGATGTAACTCTCCACTGTTGTCTTTTCTGCACCTTCTCAAAAACTGGTCTTAAAAATGCAAGGGGAAAAACTCAGCTGCCTCCTTTCTACTCCTTTAAGTAATGATTTTGTGTATTGCACAGTGTTTTTAATTGAAACCCTTATTTATATGTTTTTTATTATAGCCGTGGGTTCTCCTCACCCTGGGTGCGCAGATCTAGCCCGGTTGTAAATTGCAGTGCTTGCACATTAAAATAAATTGCAGTGACACAGGGCCTTGGCAGCACTGCTGGATGCTCTCCTGAACCCACTGGGGTCTCCACTGTGTGTTTAAAACATATATGCTGTTTGCTGGATTTACAGATTATCTGGTGGTTTAGCTCTGTAAGGAGTCTCCTCCTTCAGTAGTTTACATGGGGAGGGAGTTCCCTTAATGAAGTTTTGGAACAGGGAAATGGGCAATAATTTTATTCCCTTGTGCTTGATCAGCCTGATGCAAACATCTTTGGGAAGCGAAGAAGGTGGTGTTGACTTTCTAAGAGATAGATCTCTCTGTTTTTCATGTTTCATGTTTTCTGAGTACCGGTTGGAGAACATGGGGCTTTAGGGTGCCATCAAAAAAGAGGAGAGCGAGATGGGGTTCCCTGACCAGGAAAGCTGCAGTAAGGGCAATAGCTCAGCAGGGTGCTGAAACCATGTTTCTGATGCAAGAGGTGAGATCTGTGAGACCACTCATGTGCTTAAATAGCTTGCTGAATTTGGACGTAGGTACCACCTTTGGAGAAGCCCCGAAGGCTGAAAATACAACCTACACAATAATGTCAGGTTGGTGCACCCAACACTGTCTTCCCCCTCTTCCTTGTGCTGGGTCATATTACACCTACTTTAAAAAAGGATTTTCTGTAGCTTAGTGGTTCATGCAAGACATTCATCAAAAGAAGTACTACAACTGCATAAATATAATGATATAAAGGCTAATAGTTTCTCATGCTGAGGAGGTTTGTAGTGTTCAGTGTAATGTGCATGGTGTTATGCCATCCTGGTCCTGGCAGTGAAGGTCAGGTTCTATCTGACTTTTTGAAAAAGATCATCTAAAGTCATTACATTTGCAGATTTTTCCCTACCACCTGTTTTCATGTCTGTAAATATGTAAGACATGAGGCTCGCTTTTTGTTCTGAAGGCACGTTAAGATCAATGCCCTTGAGCATGCACCCTCTTCTGACGGTCTAAAAATTTGTTAAAGGTATAGATCTTGATTACATTCTCTTAATCCAAGCCTTTTCTTTTAACCCAGCTCTTAAAAGGAAGCATACATGACAGTACATCACACAGTATCTCAGCCCTTTCCTGACATTTCTGTGGAAGTAAATGAAAGGTGTAAATTAAAAAAAGCAAGTGTTTGTGTCTCACTTTAACCTTCTGTTATGTTAAATGGCTTTATTGAAGAGTGCCAGCAGCGTTCTCAAAAAACTTGGGAAAATCCACTGTGAGCTATGCAATTAGTTGCCTTGGGAGCTGAATATGGAGTTCATGATGTTTGATGTGAAAATTACATGGACACATCTAATTGGGTGTATTTGCACCACACAGGATACCGAATAAAGAGGTGAACTCTTTTCCTCCTTTCCTTGCTTGTTTTCTTCTTTGGTTGAAGTGTTTACCTTGAACTCTTCCCAGTCGAGATACTATTTATCTAGGCATGTGGATCCATCAATAGGTGTACGTTTCCCTGTGCAGATTTTGGAGAGTGGTGGGGAGACAGGCAGAGGTGGCACTATGAGCCTGGAAGGATGCGGGAAAGGTGAACTTCAAGCTAACTCATGCTTCCCATTATCATTCCTTAGCTGTGACTTGCAGTGCCTATCCCAGCCCTAGAGCTCTACTCTTTTGCAGGAGTCAATGGCTAATTTAGAGAGTCCCTGGCAGCCCAGGATCCATTACTCATAATTTCTTTTAGTGGTTGAGTTTTGCAATATAAACATATGAGGATCTTCTGTGCTGACAGTGGTCTCCAATGTCCATCGTTCTCTGAGCCCTTTCTGATTTCTTGCTTTAATGTTTCATGTTAATGGTCCTCAAAATGAAAGAAAAATATTCTGTAAATTAGTAGCTGATATCAGCTTGTGTTGTGAATGTGTGTCTTGGGGTATCATTCCTTACACTAAGAGATCTGCTAACAAAATGTGGAAATCCAGCTCTCTCTTATTTTCTCAGTATTAAAATTTGTATTATCTGTGTATGCATGTGAATGTAGCTGTCTTTTGCCTCCTTCCCATTAGAAACTTGTATTATGTGTTGATCTTTAAACAGTTTGGGTTAATTTTTATTTGGTTGCAAATAGAACTTGCCTGATGTATGCAGCTAAACTGTATTTTAAATATTCTCTGTTTTTGAACTGCAAATACTTAAAGTAAAATATTTTCCAGTAATTTATTACTCTCTTCAGTGCAGTTATTCAATTATTAGACCACAAAGGCATTCTGCAGTTTGATGTTATTAAAAATATATTAGCAGAAAATACTCTATTATCATCTAATGCTAATAATCAGCTGGTAGGAATTAGAAGAGAAGATGTGTAATTGGAATTCATGTGGCTAATAAGGTGTCAATTCTAAAGACATTTGCAGGAGAGAAATCTAGGTACTATTATAAGAAAGTGCTGTTTGTATTTAAAAACATTAGTAGGCACAGTGATGAGATCAGATTGATTTGCTTGAAATACCAGTGAGACATAATAATGGAGATAACTGAATAGCACTTTGATCCTTGAGCAATATCACTGTCTTGCACCCTGTTTTGATTATTTGCTGTTCTGCTGTGGGATGCCTTTTCCTGACCTCTGCCATGGCTTGTTTCTAAAACATAGGCATAGCAGGGAAATATACTGACATGATAATTCAGGCCACTGGTTTTCTAATGGAGACCCTTCTCCTAGGCATGGTTGACATGACAAGCTAGATCCCAGGATACAGGTAGTCCCTTCTTTCTAGTAAAAAGATAGATGTCACAAACATTTAAGCATTTGGGTGACTTATCAAGTGCAGGTTTTTACAGATTAGAACCCAGTTGTTTGTCTGTACGGGTGTCTGTGTGACATGCCACCAGTGGAGAGCGTCTTTTCCTGAGCTATTTGCAAGTAGATTACACCCTGAAATTGTGGCCTTTGGTTGTCCTGTTACTTCTGGACTTGACGTAACTGTAAGTGTTGTTATGGTTATAAAATTATCCACCCACAGGATTTTGTCTTTGACCTCTGCATCAGTGAATTCCACAGGTTGATTGCTTGCCATTTACAGTAAGGGGAGGGAGAGATATGAGTTTGTCCACCTTACAGTGCACCTCCCTGTTTCTAGCCTAAATTTGACCTTTAGAAACCTAGTCATACATACAAACTTGATAAATTTGATTTTCTTCTGGAAGCCAAGAGTCTTCAAATGAAGCCAAATGTAGAAGGCATGAGAGGGTGAAGTAATGAGGTGGTCTTCCTTTCTGAGCATGCACTGGCTCTTCAAAACTCAGAAACATTCTTCTAAACTCTTAAAACTGGTTTTAATCTGTTGTTCTTGGCAGGGACTGATGCCTTTGCGTTGGGGAGTTTGCTGGAAAGAGCAGGCAGTATTTAGAAGTGGGTTTTTTGAGTGTTATGAGCTCCCTGTAGAGATGGTTGTAAGTTCACCACACGAGGAACCATGTGGAGGCTGCATGGTAGTGCAGGAGAAGTGAAGGCAGGACCCAGGTGAGGTTTGGTGATTCTTAGAGAACAACAGTGGTAAGAACCATGTGAAGAGCATTGTCCAGGTGGGGATGGAGGTAAAGATGTTCTGAGCCCATAGGGAACTTGTCAGGTCTCTCGTATATGCCCACAGTAGATGATTTAAACTTCTGGCAACTGCAGTGGATCTGTTCTAAAAAACAGAAAGCAAAATGAGAAGAGAGAGGATGAGCAGAGGAACAACCTCCAGATTTGAGCAGTTTGCAAGGTTTTCTGGGACTTGGTAATATCTTGAGAATCCAGTTAAATTCTTAGGTAAGCAAGCAGTGATTAACTTTTCCGGAACTGAAAGTGTGTGTCTTGATTATCACCTCTTAGTTATCAGATATTTGGTTTTAGTTGAATGATTGGCTCAGATACTAGGAAGCCATCAAACTGGAGGGTGCTGGAGCTTCACAAGCATCTAAATTAGCCCAGGCAATGGTGCTGTTGGATGCCCTCTGCCTTGAGCTTCGGCACATGAGCCAAATAGAACTGGCTTGTTTTTTCCCCCCTTTTTTCCTTCCCCCTCGCAAATTAAGTCAAACCCTACTTTAGCTCCTCTCTCCAGATTACCATAAGGCAGGTAAGTTGCTTTTGGTGATACAAACAAGGAGACACAGTGGGAAGAGGTAGGATTAGGATGTTACTGTTTCTCCCATTTAATGCCATTGTAAACCTACGATCTAGATTTTCCTCAACAATGTCATGGTAGATAATGTTTGCATGTTGAAAAGCTGCGATACTCACCAACAGAAGAAGAAGGGAACAATTCTCCCTGCTTTCAAAAGCAGATGCTTTCTAGCCAGGTTTAATAACGTTTTTCCAATGGAACATGAAGTTTTAAAAGAAGGTGTATCTGAATCTCCTGGACAGTGTACTTGGTATTTTTGAAACTGTGGGAAAACTTGTAACCTTTTCCTTCTGCTTGGAAATCAGAAATCCTCTGTGAACCAGACCCTGCTGAAAACAGGTGGAGAAGTATAGCAAAGGGTTTCAGATCACTGCTTGCATGCTGAAGAGCCAAAACTGATGGAAAAAGCAGAGGGGTTTGTACTTGTACATCAAAGGAAAGTATGAGGACACACGCTAGAAAACTGGTCTAATGAGAGAACAGTGGTGGCTGTCATGGGGAGGGCTGTTGTTTCATCAAGACATGTTAGAATATGTATTTTTGATTTCTCAGTGTTAGATTACTTTTTTTGTAAAAAAAAGACAGCAGAGCTGTTTTAAACAAATATGAGTATCTGCAGAAGAAATAGGAGATTTCTTAAGAAGCATCTTGAGTGAACTCCAGTTCTTTCAGAGGCTGCCCTTGCTGTGCCTTTCTCCCCTGACTTCCCCTGCCTCACCTCCCTCCTCCCAGGGAGAAAATTTAGATACTTTTGCCCAGAAATGAAAGAACGTTTTTCACTTACAGGATCAGGAGAACAATTTCCTTTCCCCTCCAGCACCCTGGGCTCTGGTTCTTTGGATGCAGAATTTTGGTTGTTGTTCCCCCCTTTGCTGTTTTTTGTTTTGCAATAATAATTCTTTTTAATACATTTTTAATAAACAAGATTCGTTTGAGGAGATCGTGAAATGATGCTGCAGACAGCAGACAGAATGCCTTGTTCTAAAACACTTCCTCTTGTCATGTAGATAGTTTTTTCAGATAAAAGAATTGTTGCTTTCAGCATTGTGTATTTTATTGTTGCACATGTGTGCATACACACCCATACACAGTAATGCCCGTTCTATCAGAACAATGGGAATGGAGCCACATTGAAATAAAAAACCAATAATGTGGCTTTTTAGGAGTTTTATATGCAGATCTTTTTCTGTGCAGCATAATATTCTATTTGAAGTGGAACTTAGCTCTTAGTTAACACTGGAAGTGATAAGTTGTCTAAAGCCCTGTTTAGACAGACAGAGCTTATTTGGCATCTGCATTAAGCTGTTTGACAAAATGTTTCGAATGTAATTAGTTCACATCAAAGGTACACCACCTTCGGTGGCGGGTAAGATGGATGAGAACTAAAGATACTGAGATCAGCATGACCTGACTGAAGGCCTTGCAATTTTAAGGTTTTACTGTTTATTACTTTATAATGGGGGGGAAAAAAAAAAAAAAAAAAAAAAAAAAAAAAAAAAAAAAAAAAAAGATAACAACACTAGCACAGGATTTTTCTAATTTCTTTAATAATTTTCAAAACTCTTGGTGTTTCAGTTGTACGAAGTTCTTTACTAGTCATGGTCCTCTTATACCTCCAAGAAATGCGACTTCTTTAGTGTCACAGAAAAAAGATGTGTGGAAATACGTTGTATTTAAAGACTTATCCTAAAGTATATTTCTGAGAATACTTTCATAAAAATGATCCTTTTCCATATACTGTTCTCAGGGACATTTTTGTCATTCACGTTTTCTCAATTTACACGTTTCAGTTTTGTGGTTCTTGCTGTCGAGTACTGTCGGGTCTGTAAGAGCTAGCCTGAGATCTGAAAGCTTAAGCTGGATTCTTCCTCATTCTTGCATCAGTGTCACTAAACACTAGGGTGGCAAAGAGGGGAAATATGAAAATGTATATGTTAAGGTGTATCTTTTCCTTTATAATATCCACAGGTTACTATTGTTACTTTAACGCCTTTCTGAATATTTTGTATCTAATTCTACTCAGGGCTCCATCTGTATCAACAAGGATAGCAGACTAAGAAGTGTTTCCTTCTCTAGCAGCCAGTAATCAACATTTCAGTTTAGCAGCATGGTAATTAGAGAAGGATTGCTTCCTGTCCTTGCTTTCTGCACTCGAGTGACTGTGGTGGTGTCAGCAAGAGTTAAACACTGAAAACATGTAGGCTGAGTCTTTCAAAATGACAAGTGATGCTGGACACCTGAGTTGGGAAGCTCCCTAGAAAAGAAGTGTTCAGCACTTTGTGAAGATAAACTGTATTTAATCACAGTTTAGGTTTAGGAATTATGGAGAGTTAATAAAGTGCGAAGCATCAGCTGAAGTGCAAGAGCTGCTTGGTAACTCCTGAGTTGCAGTCATTTCAATTGTGTATATAAGCCCTTTGTTTTAAGGGTTACACATCAAAGTACTTATTATGACCATCTTGGTATGAAGATGCTCCACATAAGTTGCTAAGTACGCTTAATAGAAAACCTGTGTGTTGAAAAAGACAGAGTTATGTTGATTCTTTTTCTGGATCGTACTGCTCATTGAAAATCATTATTCATGGAAGGTGGGAGAAGGCTTTGACAGAGCTCCATGTAGCATTTGGCATTTTTCCCCAAACAAGAAGGTTTTTTATGTGGTTTACTGTGTATAATAAATGCTTAATTAGTATGATTTGAGGACCGATAGGTTAAATGGTGAGGAACAAGTGGTAGCAAAGTTCTATTTAAGCTGTTCAAAGGAAAATAAGAGAGTATTTCTTTAGTGCTACTGAAAGATGGTCTTCCCTTCATTGCTGTAAAATTAGCTTCTTTCTTAATGTGACTCCAGCTGTATTGAACCTACTGTAGATCATTCATAAAAACCAACAGCAGTATTGGCAACATGCAGTATTTAAAATTTAAAATACTTGTTGCATGCAGAGATGATTAATGATTAAGATTTGATATGTTAGGCCCTTTTGGTTATCTAATAAGTGATAAAATGCTTTGGTTTTCTATTGAACTTAGAGATGATGGATTTAGAAACCTCTTCCTAGCTGATGACTGGGGTTTTTTTTGCCAAATAAGAACCTCAAAAGCATATTGGAATATATTTTGGGGGGTAGGCGGGTGGTATTTAAAAAAAATAAATGTAGTAGCACACTGGAGCTGGGAAAGAAGCTGTTTAAAGCATGTGAGAGAGATTCAGAAACTTTGAGAGGGCATGTGCCAACAAAGGTGAGATGGACAAAATAACTGTGAACTCACAGCAGCCACATGTTGGTGTGGGCACTCACACTCTGCCTGGCTCCATGTATGCTTACGGTTCTATCTGTAAGATTATAGATGTATATCCATTTGTATATAAAGAGTAGTCCAACTAATGCTGAATTGAAGATTAAACCCATTTTGGGTTTTGTCTTATTTTCCTTTCAGAGCCTCTTTCCACATCCACACATGCACACACTCTTCTCTTTGAAACCTTTATCCAAACTCCTCCTACATAATTCTCTCTAGAAACTGGGAGTATAAATAAACGTCCATTTTAATCTCCTCCTTACCAGGTAAGTGAGAGAAACAATGGGAGGTTTTATAGCCAGCCCTTTGCCCCTGTGGGTAGGAAATGAGTCATTACCATGATGAAGAAAAATGAGGGACTTCAGCCATAAATTCATGCTAATCTCCCGTTGTCAGTCTCTGTGGCATGGTTAGTGACTCAGCATTATGTTTGCAAATGGGGTACTGTGCCCTTGGTGGCCTGTCAGCTGCCAAACTGCTCCTCTCCATGTTCAAAGGTCTTTGGGTGGGTAGGAGGGATGGGCTTCCTTTCCAGAGTACTGATCCCAGGCACAGCCCTGTTCCCACCGTCTGCATCCCCAGCACACATGCTGCTGTTCCAGGGTCACTCCTCAGCACGAGCAGCAAAGTGCAGGCAACTCGCTGGTCCTTCAGATCTTGATGGCGCCCACCTGGCAAGCCAACCGTGCTGCTGTCTTCCGTTCTCTGGGGACATCCTTCTTCAAGCAACCTTTTTCCCTTCTGAACATCTGCTCTATATTTTGCAGAAAAGATTAAAAAAAAAAAAAAGAGAAAGGAAAGGGAAATGTTTCGTAAGTTTCCCTCTGCTCATGTATACATACATAAAAATAAATAATATACACATACAATTATATATACACAGATGTATCTGTGTATGTGTGTATAAATATGTATGCCTTTCCATGCTAACGTTCCAGAGTCCAGCATACCCACCCAGAGCGACTTGGTGTCGAATCTTGGACAGCATTTCTCTGTACATCAGCTCAAGCCCATAATTCTCTGAAGGAATTATGGTGGTGATTCACCAAGCCGTGTTGTTGTCTGAGAACATCAACATCTAGGCTTGAACACCTATGCAACAGCACCCATTAAGAATTAATGCTGCCTCTTATTTGTGATCTTTTTCTCCAGACTCTCCAGCCTTAGAAAGATCTGTGTCTGTGCACGGGCAGACAGGAGTGTTGTGTGACCATAGACATGCCTGGAGTTCACGGTGTCTCAGCTCTTGCCTGCGGTCAGGGTAGAGGCCTGGAACAGCAGCAGTGTTCAAGGTCCCTCCTTGGGATTTCCAGAGCAGGAGAGCTAATGCCTTCTAACCCTCTTATAAGTCTCAACATGACTTCTGCTGACAGGGGATGAGCATCCTGTAGCTTCAAGTCTAGTCATCAACATTTTGTCTACGTTAACTGGAAAGGGGCTGGTGTTGCCATAAATTACTGAGAGGATACATAAGAACTCCTGTCCTTGCCATCTGTAACAAAGCAGAATAAAATATTCAAAACTTGCAGTTCTGCTTGCAGCACTGAGGCAGGTCACATGCAGTCAGCTGGTGTGTCTGCTGTTTATTTCCATGCGGAATAAAAAATAGTTTATAAATTGTAACTTCACCACATTCTGGCTACTAGGTCTAAACACAACTATGTCAGGCTTTTTCTGCAAATGGCAATCTCCTAGGATGTGAAACATTGTTAATTTATCTTAAATAATTCAATAGAATGTCAATATTCCACTACTCCCTCTACTTAGAGTGACAGGTGTGTTCAAATTAGTAGCCCTGAAGAATAAAGAATATTCAGGACATGCTTTTATCTCAGGAAAGACAGAACTCGGTGCAGCTGCATAAGTTTTTAAAGTAGCAGTGTGAATACCAGCCTGCTACCTGGATGACAAGTAATTCAAGCACAAATGTTGTTGCTTTTAGAAAAGAAGTGGTATATACATTTTGTACCCAGTTAGTAGTCCCTGCATGTTCTCTGTATGTGTATTATATTCTGTATTTTACATACACATGCAGGATGCACAACATAATGTGTGAGAGGATGCTGTGAAGTGCTGTTTCATATTTGCATGCTAATTTATTCTATCAAAACCAAAAGTTTTTTTGAGGCAGATCATGTGATGAGTTGAAGCAGTCAGACTTGTTGCTCAATGCATTTTCTCTGTGACAAGCTGGAGAACTGTTAATCGGTAAAAATAGCCCCGACACCATGTTTGGAGCTGATGGGGAAGAACTAGAGTTGTTCCTTTTTCCAGGTTATGATCACCATAATTAGAGCAACAATCATAGAATTTAAAATGGGATAAGACACCCTCCATTTTCCTTTTCATTTTTTCTGACAAAACAAGATTACTTGCTAAGGTGGGTGTATTTTTATCTGTATTATCAAATCTGTTTTTATATTTCTGAAGAAATAGAGGTGAGGGCATCCAGGAATTCCTTTGGAAGACTATTGCAGATTGATGATATTTTCTTGATAATTTAAGATAGTTAGTTCAATCTCCTATTCTCTTACATAGCCCCCTCATAGCACCTTCAGGTGCTCACATCCTTTTGATATTTGCAAGGATGGATTGATTAATTTGGGCGCAGGAAGGAGGCAAGGCAGGGCTGCCCTTTGTTTAACCCAGTGGTGCCAGCTAGTCTGGGTCAGAAGCGTGACTAAACTCCAGCTGAGACATTTCTGTGGCTGATCAAGATGTTAGGGCAACACCCAGAAAAATAGCCCAGTCTAGCTTGGCAGTGTTAAGACTTAAAGTGCACATGCTGTTTTCATCTCAAACATGTGTAACTTGCCTGCTCTGTGGTAGGGAGTCAGGCTGAAGGACCCTCCTCCTCCTCAGCCTTGTAAAGCCCTCCTGAAAACACGCTGGTGCACTTAGCATGGCGGCTGTGCTCACCCACAGTTCCTGGGAAGGTGGCAGGGAAGGTGGCCATATGTGAGCAGGTGTAGCCTCTTCTCTCCTGGAAGATCCCATGTAGGTGCCCATGCATTTGACTTCCCTGCAGATACAGAGCCAGTGACACAGGGGGACTGTAAAGAGGCTGAGGAAGGTGATCCTTCTCCTCTGCTAAGCCCTTGTGATGTCTGGAATGCTGGGTCCAACGCTGGCTCCCTGGTACAGGAGAGGCATGGACTTGATGAAGCACGTCCACCAAACGGCCCTAAAGGTGATGAAGGGACTGGAGCATTTTCATGTAAGAGAAGGTTATGAGAGCTGGGACTGTTCAACCTGGTGTAGAGGGACCAGAGGGATCTCGTCAGTGTATTAAGTACCTGATGGGGGGAGTAAAAAAGATGGAGCCAAGCTCTTCTTAGTGATGCCTGGTTACAGGGCAGGAGGCAGTAGGCACAGACTGGAACACAGGAAATTCTATTTCAGTAAGGAACAGTAGGCTTTTTTACTTTTTTAAAGTGTGATTAAACACTGGAACAGGTTGCCCAGAGAGATCATGGCATCTCCATCCTTGGAGATAACAAAACGCGACTGGACACAGCCCTGAGCAACCTCCTATAGCTGACCCTGCTCTGAGCAGGGCAGTTGGACTAGACCAGAGGTCCCTCCAACCCCAGCTGTTCAGTGATGCTGTAATCCTACTAGCTGTTTGAACATTGTAATTGTTGACCTTGTGATGGTCAATACTAAGGCAACGGTCATGTCCCCCTTCAAACTAACAGTCCTAATTTGTTTATGCTTCCAACTAGCTATTATATTAAGCCACAGTACAACTGACCCCCTGAGAAGAGGTAACTGAAGCTTTTGTTGAAGAATGTGCACTGGTTGGCTCTATGCCCCTTTCTTCCGAGCTTAGAGGAAAAAAGGGGGCCACTAGTTTATTTATCTTGACTTAATATCTTCCTGTATTTGGTTGACCTTAACTCTCCATTTCTAATGAAGCTTGAAGATGCTCATGAGCTGAATTTATTAATGCTTTCTTTTGTTGTGACATGATTTACTTTTGTTTAGCCTTTATCACTTGCCCTTTGGAGTATATTCCTAAGGAGGAACAATGTTTCCTGATGTTTCCTGCTCTAGGTGTGTGCAAGCATTTCTCCAAAATTTAAGTGTGGAAATGAAGTGAAGCTGTTAACCCAGAGTATCCTCCCCTACCTATCAAAGGTGTTTTTTGTGGGTTTTGACAACTTTAAAGAGTTCAGACAATATACTACATTTACAGGAATAGCTGTGTACTGCCTCATCAGCCCAGGAGCTGGTGGCAGTTCTCATTGTTCAAAGGAGTTGTTACAGAGATCCTGTTTCAGATTTTTGAGATTCACTTTTTTCTTGGTTAATTGTTCAATCCTATTAATATTCAGAAATGAATCCAATTATTATTTGGCTTCATTCCTAATTGAGTTTCAACTTCTCACAGTGCTGTTCTGAAATATAGTCATTCTTACAGCATGAATGTAGGGAATGTCTTGTCATTTTGATGGACTGATTTTGATAAAATATGGCTTAAATCTAGTCATGCCACACATGTACTTTTCAACCTGGTACCTTTTTTAATATTCTGACTTTGATTTCAATGCTGCAGAATTCATACAGTGCAGAAACCTCTGGAGGATCTGGGGACCAGACTAGATTATTTGCCTACCTAGAGTTTGTTTGGAAAACTTGCTGTTAGTGACAGGTTTTCCTTTATGAGGAATCTGAAGAAAAGACTCTTCTGTGGGAATACAGAGAATTGTGGCTCCACATGTAAGACCCCCCGTCATACTTTCTGGAGTGACCCTCTGTTTTAATTGCTAATATTGGAAGATGGTCATGGGTGTTACCACTGTTATCTATATAACCTCCTATGCTGAATCAAGATTATAATGTGCCTTCCTCTGCCTGCGTTCTGTATGTGTCACTTTGAGCAGCTTTAGCGCTTAATCAAAATCAGTGGAAGAGCATTACATGTAGAATTTGGGTGGGAGGTTTTTGTGGGTGATGTTACAGTGGAGGTCATTCTGTGCGTCACACAGTAATTTCCTTTGGACGAAACCTCTGGAGGTTATCTGGCTCAGTGCCCCACACTCATGGTTATGCTTTTAAAAGTCCTACCTTTCATTTAGGGAGGGGATTGCTGACATGGAGCTGACATGCTCAGCCCCACTGCTGGCTTTAGCAAGGGGTGACCCCACTGAGATGGTGGGTACAGTAACGTCTCTGGGGCTTGGACCTGGCCCTCCTCTAGCTATTTACGAGCGAAGCTGTTCTAACAGGAACTAGGATGAAGCTCATTTCACGCTGACTTCTCAAAAGCTTTCAGGAGGTGGTGACTTCATGACCATGGCTGATAAACAAACTTGGCTTTTATAAAAATAGACTGATGGTCTGGCAGGAATTCCAGCCTGTCCAAATGGATCTGCTCCTGCCAAGTAGCACGGCTGCTGCTGCGTGAAGAGGGTGTGCCACTCCTGCTCCCTCCCAGCCTTCACATTTCCCTGCTTTTTCCCAATCAGATGGTAAATACGTCTCTGCACATAGCATTAGGGTTGGTAAATCAGTTGTGCAAATACTGCCAAGAAAGTAAATACAGTAGAAAATGGAACATTCACTCCTTTTGTTTAGTTATCAATACAGATTTAAAGGCAAGTCACTCTTAAGTAATTGTGTTTAGGTCATAAAACATGGTTTAATAATGACAATAGTAGGGTGTGTCCTGAGGCAGGAGGCAAAGCAGTGCACCTATAATAGCCTAAGAGCGGGTTATTTCTGATAACAAACCTATCTCCTTAGGATTAGTTCAGAGGAGAGCAGTTTGATGAACACCCACTTTTAGACAAATCCTGAATGTTCTTATTGTCCTGGTACTCGTAAGTTGAGCGCACTGAAATGTAAAGATCTTTTCAGCACTATCTCTGTTTACAAAGTTAAACATTGAATAAAATCTCTCTTGACATAATGATCATGGGTTATGTGCAATGTATGACTGGAAAAAAAGAAGATTCCCTACACCATAGGGCATAAAGTTCCTATCCGTATTACATGGGGTTTTTTTCCAGTCTAAACCAGCAGTGAATATTCCTCATTCTGCATGTTGGATCAAGATTACTGTTGGATCAAATAAAGTGTACAAAATTATAGTGGTAAGCAAGCAAATCTTTCAAGGCTAATTAAAAAAAAAAACAAACGGCTGTTTTCTAAACTTCTCAGGGATTTTTAATCTTCGAAACCAGTCTCCGCAGAGATGGATTAGTGAGGAGAGAACAGATGAAGCAAGCAAAGGTGCCAGATAAATGCAATTTATCGTGTTTCCACAATTTATCGCCTCATTATCCTCCTCATTGTGTGTGTATATGTGTGTATATGTGTATATTTATATAATGTGTATGAGTATTAAGTGTGTTTATGGAATGATATTGCTCCTGGATTTTCCTCGGCATGTTCTATAAACTGCTGGGGGTGGCACACTTTCTTTTTTTTAATAAGTGCAGTATGTGAAATCTCACCAGACATAGCTAAGCCAGAGTACATTGCTGACATACCATCTATTTTATAGAAGACATGACCTATATGGAATTAACAGGTCCAATCCCAGTCTCTTGAAACTCATATAATGAAATCTCATAAACATGATAACGTGTAATTCTTTTAAATCATAAAGTAGTTTTTAAATACAGCCCATCATTTCCAGAGTGTGAATTTTTGCATGATGGCAATTCTTTCCTGTCACAATATTATTGCTAGTTTTGTTGCTGAACAGGTTAAGACTCTAATCCACCTCCTCAGCTGTGTGGCTTTCCTGGTTGAGATGGCTCTTCATAAGCCAGGATACAAAGTTCAGCACTTACCAGCCCCACTCCTAATCCTTCAGTCATACAATGACTTTTCCATTTCTCAGGTCCAATAATGTAACTGTGACCTCACCTCTACACAGCTTGTTTTTCCGTGTTGGACTGTGGTTTACACATTTCAAGAAGATATTTTGTATATTTGTGATTCTTTGCAGGGAAATAACCTAGTAAGGCTCTATGTTTCTGTTAAGAAGCAGTATGTGAGCCTAAGGTTTTTTCTTCCCCCTCAGCCCCCCTTATCCCATTAGTGTGTGTGTTCTGTACAGGTCTTCTATACATTGAGGCATGCTGTCATTTCTGCCAAGGCCTATTAAAAAACTTGATGCTTGGAAGAGTTAGAGGCAAAGTTGTTTCCTCATGGAGACAATCAGTTGTGTCTTGCTTTTAATCCATCCGGGTCCCACAGGGAGTGGTCGGATAAGATTGGAAGAGTGCATCTCATGGTGCCTGTAAGAATGGCTCAGCGAGGATGGGACTTACGGTGCCCACCTTGGAGGAAGGTCCACCCCAGCTGTGGTGGGCAGTGGCATATAGTCCAAGGAGAGGAGATGCATCACATCTGGCTCTTTGAAATGAGTATCAGAGCAGTGCCTTGTCTCAAAGGAGTGAGATGAATATAACAAAAAGGGCTATGTGTTTATATTGTACTAAAGCAGAAGGCTGTATTGAATACAGTACTAGTTTCACTTGTCCAGTGGAGGACAACAGGGGCTGTTTAGTTAATTCTAGACTCACTTTTCTCTTTGCAAAGTCCAAGTTCTCATTTGTTCTTTCACTGTCTTTAATTTTAACCCTCAAAAAAATTCTTCCCAAGAGGAGAGGGAGGGATGCGAGTGGTATCTCAGCCTCTTTATCCTGCTTCCTAATCTCCAGCCACCTTCTGCCTGACAGGCTCTTCACTCAGACCCTCAGGTCCAAGGCTCTGGCGTCAGTCTTTCACCTCTTAGGAAAACAAAGTTGTCAGGGAGATAATACTGGATTTAACATGATCTACAGGATTGGGGTCAAGGGTGATGACGAGGGGCTTCAATCAGTAGACGTTCATTTGAGCGTGTCATCACTGCTGGTGGTTTTCAGATCAGGCTTCTGCTTACAACAAGCTGAAGTGACAAGTGAGAAACCTGCTTCTCACAGCAGGCAGGGACAGATATATGGCCTGAAAACAGAGGTAAACTGGTTGCTGTAAGGAAGGAGAGCAGATGTGCTTTCCTTCTGTCCAGTGAACGTGGCGCTGTTTGCAGATGTGGCTGGGATGACCCCCCTGATTCTTTTTGGAAACGTATTTCTAGCTTAGAAAAAGATGAGAAAACCAGCAGCGCTGACAGCGAGCAGCAGAACAGAGACTGGACGGTGCAACACGAGTCTAGAGCCCATTCCAGCCCCTGGGTGGGGTGTTGGTGCAGGTGTCCCCAGCCAGCATGTGGGCACGTGGTGCACATGGCTGTGCTCCAACAGCAGCATGTCGTCAGGCCTTGTGAAATACCTAGGCCCACCCTGGAGATGACCAGATGGGAAATAATAGCAATAAAATAACTGTTCTGCCTTGTTTAGGGTTTGGTAAAACTTTTTGATGCCTAGAGCAGGGAATGAGAACCCTGAATGTGAAGGAGGAAGAGGAGTTAAAGACCTGTCTCTTCCTTTTCCTTTCCTATTCTGTAACAGCACAAATGTGATGCCCTCCCTGCTGTCCCTCCTGAAGGAGTGGGTTAGTGGACTATAGCATGGACCTGCTGTTCCTACTACTCAAGTGTCACTTGCACGGCTTGTTGGTCTGCTGCTTGAGCTCCTTCATTTTTTTTTCATGTTTTCCTCCAAGCACATATAAATATCCCTGATGAGAGAGAAATAATCCCTTTCCCAGAGGTGTTTCATGCAAACTAAATGGGCTTCAGAGCTTTTTAGGTCTTGTGGTTTGGCTTGGATTAGGGGAGGGGAGGGGATTTAGGTGACAGTGGCAGGAGATGGAAACCCAGTGGTGTCTTGTCCCCAAAGCAGACCAACAGAGACACGCTGTGTCAACTGGCATGGCCTGGACATGCTTGAGTGAGCGTGGTGCAACACTTCTGTTTGCTCTGCTCAGGAAGGTAATGGCAGTCTCTCCAGCAGGTAAATTCCTCTGTAATCTAATTCCTCTTTGTAATGACTGGAGACCTGCAACTTCAGCTAAGCAAGAAATTTTGGTAATTGATCCCAGTGTATAAGCCAAGGAAAGGCAGGAAAAGCAGAGGCAGAGAGTAAAACAACAGTAGCTGATTTCGTATTGTTTCTGATTTCTGTGTTGTAAGAGGGAAGCAATTTTCCGTCTGGAAATGGCAATGTTGCAAGTTGGAAAGGATCGTCTTAAGTATTAAAACAGCAGACTGCAAATCAAGGAGGTTGTTGCCCTTTTTGACTTTGGGTGTGTCACTTAACCTTGTACTTTCAGTAGTAGAAATGGTCGGTCCCTATGCAGCTGAGGTGCAAAAGCATCTTTGTTGTCTATAAATGCAAGTGGAAGACTCCTGTAGATTATTCTTAATTGTACAACCACCATATTCTGTGTAACAGCCTGTTGCAGGTCCACTCTCAGAGCTAGATTTGGTCAAGTCTTAAATCCGTTACAAAAGAAATTAGTCAGCTGCAAGTAGGACCCTGAGTTTTGTGAAGAAAACTCTTGGGCTTGTATGAGGGGTTTTTTGACTTTTTTTTAGCTGGGTGGTAAAGGCAAGGGGAAAAATAATAAATCCCTTGGGTTTGTTTGTGTGTCACTACGGGAATGACTCCAGTGATTTTCCATGCCACATTAGAAGACCACTGATGGCCAAAGTGCAGTCAGCCCTCTTTCTGTTCCTGATGCTGCCATGACACTACCCCACTCCTCACTGGAAGTCTTTGCACGAGGCGTCTGCGCGGCAGCGACCGCGCAGTGCAGCAGCCAAGTGCTCAGTGACCTCCTTCCGCTCGCTCCCATTGATGCTTCGTGTTAATGGGCAGGGAGGAAGGCAGGAGTTTGGCCAAGCACAAAGCAGAAAGAGAAGGGGGAGGAAACCTGACAAAAACCCCAGCCTATGTTGCTGCTATGCCAAAAGCAGGCAGAGAATGGGAACCACAACCAGGGTGGTCAAGAAACGAGCTGGCTGGCGATGGGTCAGTTGCAAATCACAGCAATCTCCAGGCAGCTCAGCCAAGAGGAGCTTGTGTTTGTACTGGTTGTGTGGCTTCGCATACCAGAAGTGTGGCTGTCCTTTTCTCTTGGGATAATGACTAGGTGGAGCAGCTCAAATATGTGCATGATATTCTTGGTGTTCCTAGCCAGGAAAAACAAAGCCCTGGAGAAGTGTGCTTGATGGTAGAATTCTTTGTCTGGTTTTATTACTGGTGGTGTGAATTGCTGACAGGTGTGTGAGGTGCTCCAGGTAGTGTGGGGTTGGCACCCTGGAGACCTGTGGAGTGCAGTGGGGAATTGGAATGTTTTATGAAATGGGTGGAAGCTGATGACCCTTGAACAGGTGATGATGGAGACTCTTTTGCAACCCTTTGTCCCAGCTTACACAGTGGACAGGAAGATGCTGGTGGCAAGTAAAAGGGGAAACATCAGTATTAAGCTGTGGTGTTGTCACACCTGCAGATGGGATAATAGCTCGTCCTGTGGTTCGCAGCCTAGTTTCCATGAACTACATTTCTGAGCAGTACAATAGATACCCCCCCTTCTTCAATTGCCATCTGAAACATGATATATTTTCCATGAACTCCCACGTAAATGGGTTTTTTTGGTGACAGATTGCATGTTAAAGCACTGGAAGATGAAAGTGCCAAATATTTGCTTTAAAAAAACACAGTGAAAGCTTCTCTCATCCTCCTTACTCAAACTGCATCAGCCAGAATTCCATTAACAAAAATGACTCTCTGTAGTTAAACTTCTTGGCACCCCCTGGGCATCATTAAGACTCCTTCTTTCCCCCTGTGTCTTTTCCAGGGGAGGAGGCATGGAGTAAAGATAGTACAGGACAGTAGTGGCTTGTGCTTGAATTCTACTTAATGTCATGGGATGAGTCTCCTCAGCAGTGCACAAACAGAGCAGATAGGCAGCCCTTTCCTTAGCCCCCAGCTGCTCGAGTCAGAGGCTTCAGTAAGTCAAAAATGACTTCAATAAGTAAAAAACATCTCAGAGTTATGCTGCACCAACTGTCTGCTTCACCTTGGACCAGAGCGCACCTCACTTCTTGCCTCAGTTTGCCTACCTAGGCAATGCTTGCAAATACCACAGCATTGCCAAAAATAAACTATATCATTGGCCACACACAGTGTGACTAATTTTAAACCTACTAGGAATTTGCTCCATGATCTCCAAGGAGAATGGTCAGCCCTGCCAGGTAGTCTGATGCCTACCAGTAGATGTACTTTAGGAAACATGAAGTTGGGGTACATGTGACATCCCACATCTGGAAATACATCTCATCAGTAACTGGATATTGACAGCAAATCAAGTTGCTTAAAAGTAGCACATGTTCCTTTTTTCTCCTGCTTTCTGCAGGGCCTCATCTTCCCAGCCATGAGCCATCCTGTTGGTGATGCGTGATTTAGATTGATAGCCTCCTGATATACTTAGTGTACTTCCCCCCCCTCTATTCTCTTTAATCTTTATCTGCCTGATTCCATTCAGACCTTGCCTCAAACACAGATACTTGATTCTGGAATACCAGTGTCTGATTTGGCTCAGCAAAAGGCAGATACTTTGGCACTGGCATTTTGAGGTTGTGAGTGGGAGCTGTGGAGGGCCTCCTTGTGCAGGGAACGACCTCCTGCTCCTCCCTGCATGGTCCACCCATGAGTGCCTGGGCTTCCAGACCAGCAAGGGTGAGTCATTTGCAGATATCCACACCCACATCTGAAACCATGAAGGAGTCTGGCATGTTTGATAAAATAATGTGTGGAAGATTTTAACTAATATTTTCTGGTGCTTTAAATTAAAAACTTCATGTACAATATGCAGCACTTTACAAAGTGAATGGTGAGTAGGAGTGTGTGTTTGTCGTCTAGTACACATTTATACACAAATGTGTAGCTTGTGTATTGTCAGAAGAAAACAGGAAAAAGCCAGAATATATATGGCTTTGCATCTGCTATGTATACATGCTTGCTGATAAACGTGCTTACTGCTTCTCTCACTGATAACCACTTCCTCAGCTGAGCTGAGCAGCATGTTAGTGGTTGTGCAGATGAACACAGCATTTACCCCAAAAAAGTATTAATTTGGTTTTGAGGCTTAAGTGCTGTTATTATAATAAGGCGAATTTAGTTTTTGTAGACAGGAGAATCATTCCTCAAGCTAAAATGCTTGCTCGGTGTGAATTTTAGCTGCTTTCTTAAGGTTATAAGTTTGTCTAGATATTTACTTTCCACAAATTAAAAATTGTCACTGGAGCACTTACTGTTGATTGTTTTTAATAATTAGATGTTGTTTGGTTTTACTTGCTGATGGAGACATGGATTCTGGATGCATTTTCCAGCACTACTCTGGGGGATCAGTGGGATTGTATGCATGGAGCAGTCATCTCACAATAATTCCTGTTCCTATCCTAGCACTAGGCTCTCAGCAGTGTTCTACAGTGACCTCCTGGCACTAGAAGGTCTTGCATTTAAATACCTGCTAGGCTTGGAAATGAAATTTGGATTTGAGTGCAGTATTTGGGCAAAGTTTTGTTTGGCAAAAGGTTTTCCTTCCCCTCATGTAACATTTTTTGTCATTGAGGATCTTGAATAAGTTTGTAGAAGAAGAGATTGCAAGTAGAAGCCAGGGTAGTGGCAGAGCTAGGGCATAGAACCACCACTCTTGTAGGTCTCAGCTCACTATTCTAGAGAGCTGTCAGAACATATTTTTCTGTGTATAATTCTTGTTGTTTATTTGAGTTCTTGAGTTAGTGTTTTCTTAGCCATTCATTAGCCTATGGCTCATCAAGTTAAGTAGGTCTGATATCCATGTTTGAAAGGTGTTTGTGCATAAATCCTTGCAGGGCAGTAGAAATTATATGTGGGAGTAGTCACCTTACTACCTAATGGTAGCTTTCTCTGAATAGTGGGACTGTCTGCTGGATTAACTTCATTAGGGGATCTAATTGCTGTAGAGGTTACTTACGCACCTGCAGATCAGTGGGTGAGTAGAAGGGAGAATTTCCTCATCACTTCTGTCCACAGTTCCATCCGAAAGGGCCTCCCTTAATGATCTGATTTTAGCTTTGTTGGGATGATTCATTGTTACTGACTTTCTTAAGGCAGGGTTTGGGTTTGGTTTCCTTCTTTTTATTTTACCTCCTGGTGAAAAAAAGGTTCCCTTTTCTGGAAGCTACAGGGTCCTGTACGGACTCCCGTGAGCTAGTCCTACAAAACCAGAAGTCAGCATCACACTGGTGACAACCTCCTTATGCTGTGCCAGAAGCTGTGGCCACAAGTGGAAGGAAAGAAGGAAGGAAGGAGCAGCCAGTGAGGGGAGAAAGCAGTCATCCCTGCTGGACCATGTTGACATGTCCTGCTGCGTCAATATACCAGAAGGATGCGGTGACTGTGATGGCAGTGTCAGGTATGGCAAAACACCCCACCTGCTGGGGTGTCAGCTGGAAGAACTAATCTAGTTCTGCGTGTGCTGGGATGGGTAGAAGCTAAAATTGGATGAGATTTTGTGAATCCTCACGATTTTGTTACCAGCTTCTGGTGAGCATGCTGAGAGTACAACTCTGTCTCTACCACTATGGTTTTTTAGACCAGGATCATTGACATCTTCTTTGCAGCCCTTCTGGCAAATCCAAGGATGCTTTAAATGTGTATTTACACTCTAGAAAGCAAGCTGTGGCAGTCTGGAATATTTTTCTTCAGACTTCCTATATTTTTGCATCAGCTTTGATTGTCAGTTCTCCTGCACACATCCATCTGGGCTGAGTCAGGATGTCATCTGTGCAGCTATTCTGGGATGCTGGGGCTGCCATGATGGGGCCTTGAAAGAAAACTCCCCTGCTGGTAGTTCCCAGTCAGCACAGAGATGCCAAGAGAGAAAAAGTAAAAGGAGCCAAGACCTGACTGTGTCCTGGCTTTGCCTGTGTGGCCATAAGAGAGATGTAAAGCAGGGAGAAAAGCCACTGTCAGCAGAGTCTGCGCTGGAGAGAGGCAGCTTTCCACAAGTGTTGCCCTTGGAGAGCTCACTGTCTGGGCACAAAGGCTGACTGTGGCCATTCTCTTCCAGCCTGAGGTGATATATCTGCTTCTGGATTAGCTACTCGTGTTGGTAAAACATCCCTCCATCCAAACAGAGCCATGGGAAGGTCGTAAGTTGTTCACGTGGCTTATCCTCATTCATAGTGGTGAAAACCAGTGTTGTGTGAAGAAGGAGGTGTGGAGGGGGCAAAGAACTGGCTGAGCCCATTTTCTTCATTAAAGAGGAGCCTGATATTGCAGTCTTTGGGAGCTGCTGTGTTAGTTTTCTGCATGGAGCAGACACAATGACACTGTGGGTGCAAATTGTGCCTGGCTTGTGTTAGAGCAGCCATAGACTCAGAGAGAGGCACATGGGGGCAGTCGACAAGGCTGGGACCCCACAGCCTGTCCTCCTGCTCTGCAGCGCTGGGTGGATGTCACCTCAGCTCACGGGGGACTAACTGGGAACCGCCCTGGGCCCCCATTCCAACAAATGTCCTCGTGTCTGAGACACAGAGGTGGCAAATTAGTCTCAAAAATGGCCGTTCGGGGTCAGAAGATACTATTCCAGTATTTTTAAGCCACCACAGTTTGTTGTTTGTCTTGGACAAATAACAAGGCCCTCAGGATTTGCCGGTTGAAGATGCGTGCTGCAGCCTGCTGCCTCTAGTTGACGTTGTTGCTCCTGCTGCAGTTTTGTAGGATGGTCTTGTGGGGAGCACTTAAACAGTGTGGTTAAAAAGCTGCTGGGCTAACTTACAAAAAGTCAAAAATTGTTGGCAGTTTCCAGCCAGGAAGGATAGATTGTCTTGTAATTATCAGATGCTGCAGGGAGTACAAGGTATGAGTTTCAGGGCCTTAACCCACAAGCAGGCACCCGATCTGCCTGCCCTGGCCCATCATCAGAGCAGGAGAAACTGCAGAGCAGGATGGGTGCTAACTCCAGTGCATGACCCTAAACCTCCACCAGCGTGTAGGGGAGCAGGCTGCAGCTGATACATGGGCACACGTTGTTTTCTGCCATCTCGGTGAGGGTGCCAGCCCTCAGGAGAAGGGTAGAAGCGATGATGTCTTAAATTAACCCAGTGTGAATTGCTGTAGGTCATGAGTTAGAGCTGATATTCTCTACTCTACAGGGTGTTTAATTTGTTAATATTATTTGAGTTGCTTGGTAAAAAGACAAATGCTTTCAGGAAACATAGCAGAATCCTTTCCTCTCTCTTTTTTCCCCGTAGTGATGCTTTGTAGAGATACTCACCATGCTGAATTCAGGCTCCTCTCCAGTAGAGAAGTGATTTAAAAAACAAGAACAAAAACAAAAAAAAAAAAGGAAAAAGAAAGAAAAAGCCACACATCAGCAGTTGTGCCCTTAACTCTGGATTTGCCAGGTGCAGAGTGGGAAGAGAGTTCTCCCTTGACATTGCAGTTGTAAAATGATAAAGAGGTAATCTTAAACCTGCATTTATTTTCTATTGCCCATTTGGGCTCTTAAACAGGTTTTAAAACTTGCACTTCACCTTCAGGAAACAGAGTGGCTCTTCTCATGTAAATTCTTCTGATAAAAGGGACAAAGAAAGACACAAAAGGTTCAAGGGAGCAAGGTACTGCAGATGTTTCTGGATGGAGTTCTCCAAAATTTGTCCTTTGGCTGGTGGCTGGAGGGGGCTACGGGGCTGGTGCCCCTGCTTGGCACTGGGGCAGCCATGGGGCTCTGTCCTTTGCCTGCCAAAAGGCAGCAAAGTGCTTACTGAACATGGAAACCCTCAGTGGTGCCTCCGCGTTCCTTGGGCAGGCAGCAAAGGTTCGGGATGTGTGCATGCTGGCAGGGGTGAGCACACTGAGGCTCTTGTTTTCAGACTGAAGGATGTGGAGAGGCTCAGCAGCCACACTCCATCTCTTCAGCAGCAGCTATGAAGTAGAGGAAAAAGCTTTCAGGAGCAATTAATTTGAATTTTAGTGTGAGGGTATGGCACAGTCATGGTCACATAGTAAACGTGTCCATCCAGGTGACAAAACAGACGTGTCTGTTGTCCAGCTAGCAGCTGGTGCCTCCTGTGGTTGTTCTTGGGATGGGTGTCATACCCACACAGTTACCTCTGCTCTTTCCTCACCTTGCAGCCCACCAGCCGTAACTCGTCTCTCCCAAACTGATTTTCCCAATAACATCTAAAGATACACTTTCTAATTTTATACTTATTTTTATCATCCTTACAGGACCTACCAATCAGCATTGACAGGAAGAGAGACTTGCTAATTGGGGGGACTAAGTTAGGGTGCCTGTGTATGGCTGCAGTTACACCTTTGCTAGCCAGCAGCTGCCTGCCTATATAATGGTTTTAGAAGCCTGAATGCTTGGTAAGGAGAATTCCTGTTATTAGCAGTAGTGATAAAAAGTTTCTCACAGCCAGGATTCCCTCTGCTTTTTGTGAAAAATTGTATCTACAAAGCCTGTTCAAGAGGACGGCATTTGGTTTTAAACTCCCCCCTGCAGTATTTGAAACCCATCAGGTCTGTAAACCTGAAAATGGGGATTGAGTATAAGCAGAAGTGAAAATAAGGTGGTTTGTGTTGCATGAACTGCAGAGCCTTAAACTAAGCAGCAGAGTTAGTGGAGAAAAATACTTTGTCTGATGTGAGGTGTGATAATAATACAGGCCAGTATCACTCTTCTTGCTCTGAAGAGTTTTGCCAACACACTACATCAGTCATGGATATGATGAAGGGTGATTTGGGATTTCTTGTTTTGGGTTTTGGTTTGGGTTTTTTTTCTCACACCACTGTAGCTGTTCAGGCAAAATCCCCCGTGATTCCATAGATGTAGTTGTGCCAGCAAAACTGTTCTTTTGATGATATGGTTGATTTTGCTCACTGGAGGGCAAAACGTTGTGAAGCCATGCTGGCTAAAGCTTGCTTTCTGCAGTTTGAACTGTGTGTGCTCCAGGGGTATAGTTTGACAAGGTTTTCTTCCAGTGCCCATGCCAACTTCAGCAGTCACCCCCCATGCACATTATTTTTGGGATATGGTTTTGCGATCTGGCTGATACAGCATCAGGCTGAAGCAGCTGAAGGGAATGGTTTCACCGTGGCTCTCCCGTGTTTCTCCTTACCCCAGCACTGGTGTTTCTGACTCCTGTCAGCTAGCTCAGAAAGCTGTAGTGACAGATAACTTGGCAGAGCAGGGCTTCTTTTTAACTTCTTTATATATATATTTTTTTTTTTTTTTTAGTGTGTGGGTTTAGCTTCTCAAAGTGGTTCATTGTGGGGTCAGATGAGCAGGGCTGGAAACCACAGAGACCTGCAAACTTGGGCTTCTGCCCATGGTTGGGCCCACTCAAGGGGATGATAAACCATGGTCTCATCTATACTGCCATGATTGGGAAACCAAATCAGAGAAGGGCTCTGGGCTGAAAATAGCCCACCCTCAAATCACTCAGACCGATGTCCCTGGCTGGGGTCGGTCCCACCGTCTGGTCTGTTGTGCATCTTGGCCACCAGCTGCACGGCCGAGATGCAGGCAAGGGTAAGACACGGGTGAGCAGCCGGGACCGACGGACCTGGCGTGGCTGCCTGGAGAAATACGAGACGAGTTATGGTTTTAGAGTACTTAACTCACTGGCAGAGAGCTGCTGGAGCAGGTCTATACTGGGAACGTCTCGCACCACAGTCTAGGAATGCTGGATTAGCCTTAATAGTCTTCATAGTGCAGATGGAGCTTGTGCCGTTGGAGCTGCATTTTTGTGGTTTCACACAGCCCATCTCAGAGTGAGACAGTGCACAAAAGCGTGTCTTTGCAGGTGGAAGGATTTCTACCAGATCAGCTGTAGGAAGAGTCATTCGTAGGTATTTTCTTTGTGGATATTTGAGCCTTCTGTGGGGCCCCATAGCATAGGAGTCTGTTACTTAAATAGAAAGGCAAGACTTTGCATTGAGGACCGTATTACAGGGTAAAGGTCTTAAGACTGATTGAAATCAACAGCTACCTCCTAAAACCCATCTGTTAAAAAAAA
Organism: Lophotriccus pileatus; assembly: GCA_035583135.1. Lineage (NCBI taxonomy): Eukaryota > Metazoa > Chordata > Aves > Passeriformes > Tyrannidae > Lophotriccus > Lophotriccus pileatus. Next base: position 27,798,927 of record JAWWES010000169.1, read on the forward strand.
AAAAAAAAAGAAAAAATATTTCTTTTGCTCATACCAAGGAAGCAGAAAGTGAAACCCAAGAGCTAATTAGGCCAATATCAACAATTGTTGACATCCATGGACAGCAAATCTTGGGTGGGGGACAACTATGCTGTGTGTAGTATGAGCTATTTCCTTGAAATGCTATGATTTTTTAAAATTATTTTTTTCCCAGGGTTTTTAATTGTTTTTAAATTCAATCTGTTAGTGAAGGTAAAAGCAAATGAAGCTCTTCTCCCTTTTGATAGCCTCCAGTATTTGAATACCTGCTTCTGTGAAATGCAAAGAGGAGTCCTTTACTGTTCTGCCTGATGTTGTCTTAAAAAAAAATGGACAAAATGCTGCCCTCAGGGAAAATGGGTTGCAAAGCTTCTCATTCTTTGCTAGGGCCAGGTTTCACCCAAAGTATTCCCACTTCCCATATTTGCAAACCAAAAAATGTGCTTTAACCAAGAGTTAGAGCTGTCAGGCAAGGCTGGACTGCAGTGTAGATCACTCAGTGAATATAACTTGGACTCCTTAAAACATCAGTGCTGGCTTCCCTCTACCCCACTGATCTTCTGGAAGGCTCCCATATTGCTCCATGGAAAAGGGGCTACCCCCCTGTTTCTGAGCCGAAAGAGGTTGGGAGGGTATGACAGTTCAGCAGGTTAGATTCCAGTAGATTGTGCTTGAGGTTTACTTACATCTGGTGGAGTTGCAGGGTGGGCAGCAGCGTGGTGCTGTCCTGAGCTGTGATTGTTTCCTCCAGCAGAGCCCATGGGCTGGGAACATCCTTTGGGCTGGGAGTCTCCACAAGGGTGACTCGCATTTTGCAACAGCGAGGCCTTAAGTTAATTTGCACGGCGAAGGCTGGAAGTTAGAGATGTGGGTTCTCCTTGCTCTAAAGGGCATTTGATGATTCAGCACACATATGTAAGCACACCATTCATTCCTGCGGATCTCTGCAGTTGTTGGGCATAATAGAACATGTTGGTATACTCTTTCTTGGTGAATAGAGTTAATCCGCCGACACAATAGACTAGAATGTCTCTTGAGCCCTACAGAAGCTATCACGTTAAAACAGGTTTATTCACTTTTAAAAATATATTATGTAAAAACTTACTTAGAGAGTTCATTAAAAACAGGATTTCTTTGTCCTTGTAAGACATTGGGGCTCACTAAGAAAAGCCTATTGACTATGGGTTTATTTTTCAAGCGTGCAATGTGTGTCTGATTCTAAAATCTTTCTGAAAAATAGCTCTTCTGTTTATGCAGGAACCACATTTCCTTCCATGCTAATGTATTTTCTTTAAAAATATTAGTGAAATGCTGTGAAGGTACAAAGTTCCTCAATACATGTATTAATCTTAGCATGCAATCAGCAGTTCTACCTTACTGACAACTAGTTCACATCTTGCAGAAATGTGAGCCTGAAGGGAAGCATATGGCAAGAGCATTGTAACCTGCTAGGATTGCTGCCCTTGTTTGCCTTTCAACTATTGGTCCAAACTTGTACATGAAGATCTGGTTTTAAAGTCTTGAGATATGCCACAAAGATGCTTTGACAAGTGCCTTAATGCCAGAAAGCACCATGATGAGTTGTGAAAAAAAAAGACACCTGACCAGATGAGAATAGCTTTTGTGATGGTAATCTCTTGCACGTTGTTGCAGTTGCAGATAAAACATTCCTCTAAGCTCAGAAAAAACCCCAAAATTTAGAGAAAAATTGACTGTGTGACAATCTACTGGGCTGCTGCTACAGGCTGTAGCTGAGCTGGGTCTCAAGGTACCTGTCTGATCTTTGGATTATCTGTGCTGCACCAAATGCACAGACTGCCCGGTAGCTCTTAGTGCGATTCCCCACCATTTCAGTGTATAAAGTGGGGTGGCCTTTGGTGTACACCCTTTGCAAGGCTGTAGTGTGATTTAGGGGTTGAAGAACATTGTTTCCATAATGTGGGAGAGCAGTGGGTACTGCTTACACATTCTTAGTTGGTCACCTTGCATGCTTCTTGCAAGGTCAGCTTCAACCTATGACTAATTCCTCTGCAAAAGAAACAGATGTCAGGATTAATTCATTTATATCTCTATATCACAGCACGATGTATTTTCATACTACTGTAATTTGAGTCCTGTAATATATTTGCTTGCTTTTTCCCTGTAGCTGTTATTGAAGTATGAATATCATTAATCTCCATCCCCTCAGAGCAATTGGACTTTTGGGGGAGGGAGGAAATAGGAAGAAAGAGAGGATATCAGGTTGCTCTGGGATAGCAACTGGGTTTTTGACCATATTTAAATATTATACATCAGTTAAGGCTCAGAGCTTTATCTTGTCTGCAGAAATAACTGCATTCAGCCTGCCCATGGATAAATCTTGTTATACTTTATTTCTGTGGTAAGAGAACAAGAGAAAGAACTAATTTTTAAACAGTGAGTTCCTACTATTTGTTTGAGGTCAGACACATAATTACTTTCACTGACCGGCTCCTGGGGTGTTAGCTCCAGGTGGGGGTTTGGGATCATGCTCCACTGATGGCCAGATGAGGTAAATTACAGGGTCTTCCTCCTGTCTTGTGTCCTATCAGTAAATTGCGGATAGAGGCCTTCGCTGCCTGCCAGAAGTGTTAAAAACATGATTTTGTTTAAGATGAGGAGATTCTCACATATTGAGAAGGTGGCTTAAGGAGAAAGGAGGGACCTTTGGCAATGCCACCCTCTTAAGGAGAATTGCCACTTAGATCCTTTGCCGTTGTGCAACTTCTAGCTCTAGGCTGCCTCCACTCTTCCTGTGTGTAGGTACAGTGTCAGCAGAAATGTCAAGAGCTGTGTGTTTATTGGCAGACAGTCCATCCAGCTCAGCACAGAGGGGCGATGCAAGAGACAGTGGTACTGCCTCTTGTTTTCCATAGAAAAAGGGTTGTAATCTAGGCTATGCCAGTTTTCCTAACACTTGAGAGCACAATACTTGGTTTGTCTGAAAATCCCCAAACACATTAATTTTAATTTATTTAAGACATTTTTAATAATAAGTTAATGTTGCTGGAAACAGATGTTGCCCAGCTTTATTTCACCTCAGAGCAAAAGTTAGAGTTCAGGTTGTAAACACATGAAAACCAAGGCTTAAATAAGTTTAAGCTGTGTTACAAAAGAGCCACTTAAATTTGCTGTTATGTGTGCAGATATGTAATAGCAATTGACTGCACATGCAGTCTGTAGACAGACAAGCAGCACATGTGTGTGTACGTGTAGTCCTCCTGGACAACTGCTTTAAAAAAGATCCATTCCAGTCTTTATTTTACTTTCCAGGTTACTTTTCAAGATCCTGGCTCACTGATTTATTTTGGCTTGTGTATATTCATGCTCATTGTATTCAGAATAAAAAATCTGAAAGTGTGTGTTAAAGCATCCAGGTTTTTCTGGTTTCGAGTTGAATTTGAGATGAGAACAAGTGGTAGAGTTTGGATCAGGTTCACATTCAGAGCATTGTCTGGAGATGTTCAAAGCCTTGTTTAGTTTGGCCCACGTCTAGATAGTAGTCTGTAATAACACTTATTTTCAGCTTGTAACCGTCATTTGGCTCAGACTCTCTAAACTGCGAAGCAGCTCATTCAGAATTTGAGTCAGTTTGTCCGAAAAGCTTTTACTTAATTATTTTTTTAATTAACAAGACACTTTCTAATTTCCTTCTTCTTCTGTTCTGTGTTTTACTTGGAGTTGTGGTTGTTCCATTTTTTTTAAACTGGCAGTGAGTGTGCTCATACAGAGTTCTGTAGAGGGAAAAATTGGCATTACTCACCAGTAATCATAAAGTGGGAATGGTTTTGGGGTGTGGGGTGAATACTAGAAGCCTTTCTTGATGTCTCTTAATCTAATCTGCTCCAGCCTGGTCCAAACTCATCAGCTTGAGGGTTTGGATCCCAGTTGAGGGGCTCCTTCTGTGGGTTTTGCTGGGCTGTTCAGCGTAGCCCTTGTCCACCTGACAGAGACCGACACAGAGTGTTAGGGTAACCCCAGGACAGCATTCGGTGCACATACAAGGTTATTATTTCATTGCGTTTATCAGTTGTAATGACCCAGGTCAGATGTTTTATACCATTTGCTTATCATCTGACCTGAAATGCTCCAGCTGGTCACTGCTTGTCTTGCAGTGTCCCATGTCCTCTCCACCTTGTCACTCATTTCGGCTTAATTCTACTTGAATTCTTAAAGTACCCTTTAAGGACATAACTGCACATGGCTCTAAATTGAGGATTGCTTCCCGTTTGTTAACTGATAAAGAGTTTTCCAGCTCAGAAATTCATGCTGCATAATCATCTTAGCTTATAACCATAAATACGTACTCTTGAGACAATGTATTCTTTGCATATTGATTAATGGACATGCTCTCTGTATGTAGTCCCTACTTCTGTGCGGTGATTAGAAAATATGTGATTGACATTGGCATGGAGATCTCTGTTGTTTGCTGATGGGGATGTATTTTTTTTTAAAAAAAAAAAGGCAACACCAAATCTGCAAATTCACATACCAGATTTCTTTAGTGAATTGCCATATTGCAGAGTCCTGTGCATCCTGTCTGATTTTTTTTCTTGTGTGTTTTTAATTATTTTGGCTATATCCTTTCAATCAACCCTACACCTATTAACTGTTATATCTGTTAAAAGTCAACTCAGGAGGAGGTTCTCCAAATAAAAGTCCTTTAATAGCCCATCAACAGCAATGCCTTTTTTATCCAACATGTAGCAGTCAAGCAGGGAAACACCGATAGCTTACATGCTTTGAATGAATGCTTTGCATGCTGGTTTATTACATGAAAAACAAAAGCCTAACTTTGTGCGGGTATTTCCTATAGGTTCATGCTCTGTGGGTTTGGTTTGACTAGTGTACCATGCCCCACTGATGAGAGCAGCCAGGATGCAACACTTGCCTCTAGAATTCATTCAGGAAAATAGAATGGGGAAAAAATGATAAGTGTGAAAAGTGAAACCATTTTACTCTTCCCCCCTCCTTCTCAGCATCAGCTTTTTCAGCCAAGTATAATTCTCATGCTAGATCAGACTTTAAACCCCTCATTTAGTCATCATTTGTATTTCTGAAAACTATTATTTAACTATTATATGGAAAGCCAGCAGGATTGTAATTTGAAATAGAAATGCATGTTGGTTCCTTGGCTTTATAATGACATGTTTATCTGCACCTCTAATGCTCTCAATTGCCCAAGTCTGCACTTTTCATTAATATGTTTGCCACCGAACAATTGTTTTGCCTCAAAATTGCACTAAAACAAATGCATTATGTTGCCTGTGTAATTTGTATTCTCTATACACACCCCTTCCCAAACGTTTAGCTTAAATCTGTTTGCGTTCAGCATGAAATGTGCAGTAATGGTGGTGTGCTCGGCACGCATTACTATGTAGCTTCAGCACTGTTAGGTCCTTACTGACACCAGTCTGTAGGTTAAGAACACTTCAATTGGTCTAATTTGCAACCTGATCAGAAACACTGACCTGGTTAGTCTTTAACAATGAATGTGTCTAATGATAACTTGTAGACACCCTTAGTGAAGGCAATGATGTGTATACAAGGAGTCATTTCCAGCTTCATTTCCAGCCACGCAGCGCTGGAAGGTCTCAGGCTGCCTTATCTGGGATATCGCCTTGTCCTGCATTTTTCTGCAGCGTGATGCTTTGTCACTTCTAATGATACCTATCCGTCAGGCTGCATTGATTGAAATGAAGATAAATTGAATGGATACAAACAGGAGTTAGATGACTCATTGATATAATTAGGCTGTCGGAATATCTTGCCACATTTTGCTAATGTTAATTATATGGTCTTTTATATGGGAAACTTCAGTTAATTTTGTTCTCCACAAAAAGAGAATGCAGCCATTTATTAATTGTGAGGTGGCTGTTGGCTTTATAGAAGCCGTTTTCTAGAGGAGAGGAGGTGTGCTTACAGAATTTCCTTTAAGCTGTCAAAAGCCTGAAATTGATAACAACTTAAAAGAATCTAAACTGTTAATAGTTTACATTTATAATTCATCTAATGTGATAGTTTATAACATGAGAACCAAATATAGAGTGTAATAAAACAAGCTATTTACTGCAAATGGAAACGTGCTGAATAATGAAACAATACTAATTGCAGTTTAAACACTTTTGATATAAGCTATTTCTGAGAGGATGTTCCAGGAATAGGAGATGAGATATTCATCATAATAAGGATGCAAACACCATTCAAAATATTTTCAGAAATACAGATAGGCTGTACATCTCTATGCCTCTCTTTTTTCCTTTTTTTTTCTCTACCCCCCCCCCCCCCCGAAAATTCTGGGTTTTATCTTCTGTCAGAATTGATCACAGGAGTCAGTTTAATTGGGAAATTCATTTAAAATAGTTTCTAATTGGCATCAGAGAGTTGAAAGTTCAGTACAAAGGTGAGATCTAAGCTTTCTAATTAGATTGAATGCAGTATGACTTAAAGAATAGTCTTGATAATTACAGAATTTAATGCAAAATTATATTTTAATGAAATATGGTGATTTTTACAATGAGAAGTCCTGCAAATCTTATTCAGTCTTTCATCTTTTTAAAGAGGAGATACATTGTTTTGTGCATCTGTGTATAAATTCTACCTTAAAACCTCACATAGTTTTATTAAAGTAAGGTTATTATCATTTTAGTTTTTCTGGATGAAGCTGACAGGTCTGCAATTTGGATGCAAAACCTTATTCCAGGCATTCTGAATTTTTTTTACTCAAGTATAATTTTCTTTTGCATAGAATTATATTATAAACTCAAGTTTTCCTCCCTCCCTTCTCATTCAGCCCCCCCCTTTCCAAGTTGTTTGATGCAGCTGAAATTGAAGGCTGAAGTAGAAGGGGCCACTTAAGTAGTGAAGGGTTTTTCTTTGTAAATAATAGATCAAGAGCACCGTAGCTGTATCTAATGGAGCCGAATGCAGCCTCCGTTCCAAGGACAGCGTGGGGTTTAAAAAAACATAACCATAGTTCATCCCCCTCGCTAACCTGTGGTCAGTTGGGCTGCTGCTGTTGGCCAGTCACATGTTTTAATTCATCAGACATGTTTTTTTTATAAACCTCTGATAATATCAACACATGAATAGCAGGGATGATCGCTGGGATTTCTGGACTGAAATGACAAGGGAAAATAAAATAGAAGGGGTATTTTGTAAAATCTGTTTCTTCTTTTCAAACCCAGGGGTTTACCTGGACACCGATGAACTTTTCTTATAAACAGCAAAGTTAAGGTTTGCTTTCACAGAAGCTGAACTAGCTGTTCTCCAGATTTCTTCTCCTTCATATATTTTAAGCTGATAAAAATATTTCACACTCTGCACCTGCTTCTTGGAGTTAAACTTGAACGTATTTAAAGGGGGGGAAAAAAAGCTTATTCCTGGCATGCAGTGCAGTATTTCAGGTTTTAGGAGAAATAATTTAGTGCTCCTTAATATTTTGGAGAAAATATTTACCACATAACAGATATTACACTTTTCTTTCTTTTTGTCAAATTTCCTTATCTCTGTTCTACCAAGTGGATGCAATTTCAACATCAAGATAAACAGTGATGCCATTGGCAAAAATGAGTTGATTCTTGTCAGAAATATAAATTTGATAAAAAAAGACAAAAACCATGTTCCCTGCCCGTGGTCCAGCAGATTTATTTGAATGCAGTCAGAGCCTCTGAAGTCCTTTCTCAGGCAAAACTCAAAAGTCCCATTTGTAATTGATTACCAGGATTGGGCTCTAACTTGAAAAGGCATATTCCCAGAAATTTCAAATGCAAAACAACATAAAAAAAGCTGTCGCAGGACAAATTCATTCTGTTTTACACTCCCTTCCGTGCTTAAAGTGTCTGTTCCTTGAATGACACTGGTAGATTTGCTTGTAAAATAATTCATCTTTCTTGTGCCACTCACTTCTTTGCTTTATGAAATCTTGTAAAATCAAAAGAAGCAGTTTCTCTGGTGGTTTTTGCAGGTTTTGCATTCAAAACCAAACACAAATACTCGCTGAGAATTTTTGCATAATTATCTTCTGAGGATTTTTAGTTTGCCTAGAATTTTTTTTATATTTTACTTACTATTTTTGTTAAATACAAAGGTCGTTTCATTGTGTGTTTCAGTCTGATTCACTTGTATTTTAAAACAATTGTGTTTTCTGACTAATAATTTATTCATTTAAATCAAAAGCCTTCTAAGCACAGGTTGCAATCACCTGCTGCAAATTATAGGAGATAAAACATAAACTGCGCTTCGCCTTAATTCTGATCAGAGTTGGCAAGGGTTGTGGCAAACAGTAAAATGTCCAAAATGAAATTTTGGAAATAAGTAAAAAAAAAAAGAAAAACCAAACCAGGCAGATTCACCATCAGTCATGAGGGTTTCAGAGTTTTTCTTTTGTCTTCTGCTGTAAAATAATGGTACAAGTTTTTCAAGCACCAGCTGCCTCTGTTTCATGTCCAGCATCCCTCCCAAGCGCGGCCGAGCTGAGACGCTCGTTCTGCGCTGAGTTCACTTCTCTGCGCGGGCAGCAAAACACTGCCAGAGAGACGGAGGCACCTCACCAAACCTCCCAGGAGTTCTTCTGTTTTTCCTCCCCTCTGTCTTCTCTAGTTTCTTTTCATGTAGCAACGAAAATTACAGAAACCCGTTCAATGGAATCTTTTTTTTTCTTCCCCCTTTCACCTTCCAGCTGCTTACCGGAGAGATCAGATGTGGAAAAGCCAAAATCCCAGAATATGATGAGCCCATTAAATTAGATGATTCCTGCAATTTGTTTCCTTGCCAGTTCTCAGCTTTCTGTTTTGTGCCTTCTTAGCCAGTGCCGGGGAAAAAAAAAAAAAAGGCATCTTGACAGCTAATAGATACCCCAGCCATCAATTGCCGAGACATTTTGTCTTTTGTGACATTGAGGAAAAGACAAGGAATGGAATGGAAGCAACTAAAAAAATGTCAAAAGATCAAAAAATCAATGGGCTGAAGGAATGTGATCTGTTTATCGGGGTGTAGCTGCTCTTTCTGTTTGCATTAAGTCCGAGTGAGTGTCTTTGGTCACCACTAAACTTGCTTTTATTCACTCCCTAGGAGATGTAATACAAGCATGAAACGGTGGCTCACAAAGCAGGCGCAGCGGCAAAGCAAATAAATAAATAAGTAAAGCAAGCCGGGGCTTCTTGAAAGACCACAAAACCAGGTTTATTACCTTACAATTTTTTTTTTGCCTCGCATTAAACACGCTTACCTTTCTCTTGAAACTTGTTGCTGAGCGCAGCAAGTGGACCATGTTGTGTTGACACGGGTGTCTTGTTTCTGTGTTACCGGGAGGTTATTTTTATGTATTTATTTTTGAAAATGTCAATAAAATGAAAAGAGGGCGAGAGTTCAGCAAGCGGAAGTTCTGGCAGCTGATTGAATGCATGTGCTTGGCGCTTGACAGTTCACGTCAAGTCTTTGGTTGGACTTTCCCTTTGCTTTCCTGGGCAGGGAGTTGGGTTTGTTTTCTCTTGAAACATGAAAAGAGTTGGGCGAATGCAAATGCAAGGCAGCTCTGGCGCCTGCCTTTCCCCCGCACGCCGGTAATGTAGTGTTTGCTGGGGTTTTAAAGTCGCTGGATATTGCATAGCTCATAAATTCTTCACAAGCATGGGTGGAAGGGGGGGGGGGGATGTTTGTGAATTATTGCTACTCCTTGGTGGTGCAGCACCTGCTATAAATAAAACCACAAGCTGCAGGAGGTAGCATAAACCTACCAGTCTCCAAGCCTGTATAAGCAGGTACATTGAATCCTGGGCTAATAAAGACTCAAATGCATGTCATTTATATGCTGTGGTGCTAAACTGTTGTTTAGCACCTTGTATAATACCACCTTGTATAATATATATATAATTTCAAAATAATAACTAAAAGTCGACATTTTTCATGGGAACAAAATATTCCAATTAAACAAATGAAACAAAGTCCGCCATTGAAAAGCCATGATTCTCCACAAAACGACGGTGGAAAAAAATTCACCAGGCCCTCAGTGGGTTCACTGAGGAGGAATTCATGAGTCTACACTGATGCTAAAAATGCAGATGTATGAGTGGAGACTGCTCTGTGGAAAAAACTTCCATATAGACTACTTTAATTAGCATGAAGTGTGGTTAAACTAGGGTAACTCCACATGTATAACTCCTTTCATGCCACTATAAAACTTAATCTGGTTTAGATTCATTCACTTCCAAACCAACCTTGGGAAAAAACTCAGAATGAGATTGAGAAGAGGTCACTTTATTGAAGGGAAATTAAATTAGACCTTTTCATTGAGCAGCAAAATGTCTTTCTGTGGACAAAGTCACGAGCAGGCTCTTGGCACAGATTTGCTTTCAGGGGAACCCAAAGCAGATCTTTTGTCCGAGGCCGTGAGGTGCTCAGCATCCTGAATTCCCATGGATTCCCTTGATCAGAGCTTTGACAAGAGAAACAGAATATGAGCAACTGCGTAAAGCAGGACTTTGCTTTCTGTGCTCTGAGAACAGGGCTGTGTTTGTTACCTTTAGCTCTCTCTTTGACAGGGTTTATTCACCAGCAGTTCTGGGATTGTGTTACCTGTCTGAAACACCTTTCACAGCAGAGATCTTCGAGAATATCCCATTCTTGGGGCTTGAACCAATTAAATGCTTTTTTTTAATGAATAGTTTATTCACCTAAATGACTGGTAACTGTGAATTTGACCTAAATTTACGAGGCAGCTTTGAACCTGTTTTCAAGTGATGGGGAGAGAAGAGGATGTGTTTAACTTTAACATTTGGAAAAGAAAATGTTTCCATTCTTCATATCTGATTTACACCACCAGTGGTTTATGGACATCAAGGTGGCAATTAGCCAACACCATCAGAGAAGTCAGAAAGGTAACTGAGCCCTCTTTAGTGGACTTTGCACTGCATAGTGGTGACATATGTGGACTTTGCAACGTCCCAGTGTTTAGTGGCCATACAGGTGCTGTATGAACTCACAAGGCATTTATTTCTGGATGGAAACACAGCTTCCTACAAAGCCTAAGTGATGTGGAAAAAACAACCATGTTACTTTGCATTCAAAATAGAAACCTTCTGAACATTGGTTTTGGAAGAGGACTGATAAATTTTGATGGAAACCAGGACCTGTTTGCTTTTACAGCTATATGGTTTTAGTATCTAAAGTGGTGGTTGAAGATTTCCTTCAGGGTAAACATTCCCATTTTGGAGACCCACCATTTAGCTTTTTCACACCTTAAATCCTACATGGCTCACACACCTAATTTTGGTCTCATGGGATGCTGCAGGCCTGCAGCTGGTTCTGGAATTATCAGGGATTCAATTACATGAAATATTGAAAACTAATAAATATAACCAACTGCAAGCAGCCTTCTGTGGGTCTCTGTGCCCCTCAACTTAAACAGGGGGATACTGAGTGAACACTGAATCCACCCCACACAGAATGGTAAAATGATTCCTTTAATGTGCATTTAGTCTCTTTTTTCACAGGAACCTGTAACGCTCAAAGCACCAAAACAACAAGAGAAGAAAACCTTAAGGCACTGTCAACTTAGAAACCACAAACAGCAGAGGGGAGAGGAGGAAATTTGTTTCACAGACTGATTCTGCTTCTTTTGGAACGAAGGCAAAATGTTCACAACTCCAAGTGCCTGCAATTTTTTACCAAGTCCATTAAAATCAATGACCAAATATTTTCAGATACGAAGGGGTTTGCTCAGTTTTGTTGTTGCTGTTGGTTTTGTTTGGGTTTTTTTGTTTGTGTGTTTGTTTGGGGTTTTGCTTGTTTGCTTTAACACAAGTACTCACTCTCCCATGGGAATATAAAGCACTGGAGAAATCCCAGACATTTATGGGACACTTCCCCAGCACGTTCCCCAACACATCTACTCCTCTGAACACCCAACTGACACATTTCCTGGGACAGAAAGGAAGGGGAAAGACTTCCAGAAACCTCATGATGGGTTGAGTCTGCCTGAATTCCAGGTGCCCCTCCAGCCACTCCCCGACTCCCTCTTCTCAACTGGACAGGGGAGTCTCACAGGTCCAGCTAAGGGAGAGATCACTCACCCATTACCATCATGGGCAAAGCAGACTCGACTTGGGGGAAATTAATCTATTGCTAATCAAATTTGGGTAGGATAATGAGAAATTAAACCAAATATCAAGACACCTTCCCTCACCTCTCCCTCCTTCCCAGGCTCAGCTCCACTCCCGGTTTCTCTGCCTCCTCCTGTCCAGCACGGGACCGGGAATGGGGCTTGTGGTCAGTCCATCACACATTGTCTCTGCTGCTCCTTCCTCCTCGGGGGGAGAACCCCTCACACTCTTTCCTTGCTCCAGTGTGGGGTCCTCCAGGAACTTCTCCAGCCTGATTCCTTCCCTCAGGCAGGAAACTGCTCCAGCATGAGTCCCTTTCCACAAGGTGCAGTCCTTCTCCAGCGTGGGCTCCTCTCTCCACAGCTCCCTCTCAGGACTCTGCTCCAGCACAGCCTCCCTCAGGCATCCCCCTGCTCCAGCGTGGGCTCCTCCACGGGCTGCAGGTGGATCTCTTCTCACAGAAGTCACCCCTGCAGTCCCCCCCACAACCAAAACCTTGCCACACAAACCTAATACACTCCTTTTACTCCAGTTTCTCATTACATTTTCCACAGCTCCCTAAACACAGTTATCTCCCAAATGACCACTGGCAGAGCGATATCCACACGTTGATTTAATAACAACGATAATAGCTTGTTGTATCAGCCTGGCAGAGAGATGTGAGGTATAGAAACACGTCTGACAAACAAAGGGATCCCTTCCAACACACATCCCCCCTCATTCTGAGCTTGCAAAATATTTAGGAAGGGAAAACTCAAGTGACTTCTCCTTCACCAGCACGTGGAAGGGCCCTTCAGAGGATGGTGTATTCCCTCACTACACCGTGCACATCAACGCCAGCCACGTCAGCGTAGAGTTCGGGCACCACTGGCTCAGGCACCTGCAGAACTGTGTGGCCATTGCTGCTCTTCATGGCTGCTCTCAGGGAGCAGATGAGCTGTGCTGGGGAAGGCCTGCTAGCTGCATTCCACTGCCAGCAGGACTTCATGATGCCGTACCTGGAAGATGGAGAAGCAGGGAAAACACTGGGAATGAGAAGCAACCAACACCAAGTTTTACTACAGTCGAGTCATCTCATATTTAAAACGTCCTGAGAACTCCCCCTTTTCCTCCTTCATGTGGAGTTCTTTCAGTGCCCCTTCTCCTCCTGCCAAATGCTTCGTTTGAATGGGTTCTTTATTCATCAGTATCAGTGATACACCAAATTCAGCTTCTCATACCTGAGAGAGCCACATTTGTACTATGATTTTCATAGGCAGCCACATAATAATGTATGGGCATGCAGTTGTTTGCCAGGATGTCATCTGGGAGTGTGGGAAATGAAAAAAATACTGTCTGGCATCCTCTTTTGTAACAGCATGATGGCAGAGAAAAACTCTGTATCATAAATTATGTCTTCACACAAGGAAATGTGCCTTAGGTGTTCCCTGTGGATGTTGTGCTCATTTCAGGGAATAGCCCACAACTTCGAGGAGAAAGATCACTCCAGAGTAGTCCTGCACCTTGCAAGGAAGCAGTGGAGCAACAAAAGGCAAAGAACAAGCATAACTTTCACAAGAAGGAAACAGAAATGAGTGTAATTTTCAAAAGAAGGGAAGAAAGGCTTTGGCCATCGAGGGTTTCGCGCGGCAGAACCCAGTGAGGAGACTGACTGGCAGACATGAGAACAAATCTCCTCAGTCTTAGAGATTTTGGGTAAGATCTGGTTTTTCCACGGCTCCCCCCCATTTAGCTCTGCAGATCTCCTGCTCAACTGCCCACGAAGCAGGTGGCTTACATGGCTTGCTGGCAGCTTGAGGGCCGCTTCATGACGTTCTGTCTCTGCAGGTGCGAGAGGATGTCGGAAGGCGGCACTTCAGGATAGGGTGGAGCACCTGAAGGACAAAAGGAGCAACAGCAGAACAACTCTGTCATCTAGATAGTATGGCCTCTGTAGAAAGGCTGAGAGAAACTGCAGCTATTTAAGCTTAACAAGCTAAGATGAGAGATTGAGATATCTGATTTCAAATACAGAGAGGAGCATTCCACAAGGAGGACGGGAAAACAACAGTCTTCCATGTTCCTCATGGGTGAAACACATGAACAAAAAGTTAAACTTGGCTAGGAAAAGAAAAATCTAGTTCATACCACAGGAAAAACTTCCTGTCAGGGGGATGAAGTACTAGAACAGATTATTTCACCTGTTTAGAAAGACTTCTAAGAGGAAAACAGAAGGTAAAGTGGCACAGGACAGCTGATCCCATCAAGGGGCAGATGGCTGGATGAACTCAGTGTTTTCTGGCCTCTCACAGCCTGTTTTCCTCTGATAAGAAAACATTTTCCTTTTTATAAATAACATCTAGAGAAATTGTCTCTGCTGAAAATGAAATGGTTTGGAGCAATGTGCACCCACCAGGTCTGTTGGGATTTTCACTTACATGATTCTGAACTGACTTTTTCAGTTGTTATTCTGAAACAACAACTCTGATATGGAAAATTAAAATCCCTTCCCTACCAAGATCCATTTTTCTTTTCCTACCACAATTCACACTGACAGAAAGACTGAAAGGAATTGTTAAGACTTTGCAAGCTGGAAAAAAAATACAGGGTGCTTAGTTAAGTGGCCCAACTTTACGTGCTGAAATTTGAGATTTTGGGTCTTGTTAATTTGCTGCTTCCTTTTATTATCACAAAAATCTCCTTACCTAATGTAATCATTTCATACAGTAGAATTCCAAAAGACCACCTGCAAGGGAAGAAAATAAAGCAATGTGGAGCATTACGCCGTGACTGGATATGCCTTTGGGACATGAAAGGGAGACATAGAGGAGCGAAAGGGACAGGTCTGACAGGCTCCTTGTCCAAAAGTTAAACCCTACACGTCTGCCTCGATGCTGGGGGGTTTCCTCAGGAGCCTCTCTGGGGCCTGCCACTTGAGTGGCACCCCCCGTGTGACCGAGGGGGCTCCACGAGTGTGGGTTTCGTAGGCCAGGCCCAAACCGCAGAGCTTGGCAGTGAAGTCGGCACGGAGGAGGACATTCCTGGCAGCAATATCACCATGGGACAGCTTCTTCTCTTCAAGGTAAGCCTGGAATGTCGGAAAAGAAACAACACCATGGTGATTTTAAAAGGACATTTAGTTGATGGAAGTTTTCACTCAGTTTAATCTTATCTTCCACGCTGAGCAGTAGAAGGGACACACTCACCAACATCACGCAAACACACTGGGCTCTGTTTTAACAAAGCACACGTTCCCAGTGCTTAGGCCAAGAAGACTTAGGCCACCAGGAAGATTTGTGTTGCAATCAAGCCAAAAGGAAAAAAAATGCAGCAAATGTGAGCAAACTCACCAGGGCTGCTGCAACCTGCTGTCCAACTTCGTAAACTTGCCTCTCAGTGAGGTCATAGGGGATCCCATCCATTGCCATTACATCCTAGGGACAAATTTGTTTGATTCCAACAAATGCCATAGCAGTAGGATAGTGGGGAATGTTTCCTTCCAATCTCATAAAATGAGTACTACCCAATCTTATGCTGCCCCATGTCATTTCACAGGTGGTCAGAAACTGATTGAAATGCAGAACCCCAGAATGTGCTGAGTTGGAAGGGACCCCTCAGGACCATCAGGTCCGATCCTGATCCTGCACAGGACACCCCAACAATGCCTGAGAGCACTGTCCAAGCATTTCTTGAACTTAGACAGCCTTGGTGCTGTGCCCACTGCCTGGGGAGCCTGTTCAGTGCCCAGCCACTCTCTGTGTGGAAAACCTTTCCTGATATCCAATCTAAACCTCCCCTGATATCTGGGTTGGTTTTTTCAGCTTGAGTTAACATTTCCAATGGACTGCATATTTTCATACTACCAGGCCTCATACTTTCAGATTTTTATTCCTCATCAGCAATGGGCAGATGTGGAGCCATCGTTGCTTTTCCACCTGTGCATCATTTCATTTTTACCTATGCTGAATTCCATCTGTTCTTTTTATTAGCCAATCTCTCAGTCTTGGAAGATCCTTCTGCAATTCCTCCGGGTCAGCCCTTGCCTTTACTGGCTGGAGTCATCAGCAACCATCATCACCTCACTGTCACCCCATTTTCCAGGTTATTAATACATGCAACAATCAGCACCATGTCCTAGAAAGTTGACCTCCCTCCAGTGAAAGTACCAACCTTTCATTCTTATATTCTAGTTCTGGTCTTCTAACCAGTTAGTTATCAGTTAATCATCTTCTCCCTGGTGTTTCCTTAAAAGCATTTGGAGTGGGACATTATTTCAAACTTTGCAAACTCAGGCACCTGTATCAATTCTCACTCCAATTCCAGTGCCTGCTCTACCCTTCAAGGAGCTCCAATGGAGCTGGACTTGGCTTTGCAGAACTGTGTCAGCTTCTCCAAACTGTAGAACATCAATGGAGGAACCCACTAATTCTATTCTAGTTTAGACCTGTGTGGAACTTCTCTGGGGGATGGAAATAGTTTAGAGTGATAGAGAGGGACGCATGGAGAGTTTAAAAGAATCACCTCTGACTTATGGGCTATGACTTATGGATAAATATGCACCTAAGGAATTTAAGCAGCTGTTCTGTCATCACTTCTTTTGACTCACCTTCCGACACGTCCACAGAAACGTCAGCAGGTCACCAAGAGGCACATCTTCCATGATCATGTAAACTGGGAGTTTGTCTACACAGCATCCAACCAGTTCAACCAGGTTCTCGTGATGGCCAAGATTCTGATGGAATTTAATCCTTCCCAGGAAATCCTTTACTTCCTGGGGACTGGGCAGGCCTGAAAGAACAAAAACAAACAAATGAAAAACACAACAAACCAACTAAACCCACGCACAAAAAAACAAACAACAAAAGCAAACAGAAGCAGCAAAGAACAGGGTGAGTAGCTTAAAATCAAGATGGTCAGGAATCTTTAATCCTACCAGGACATTCCCACAAAACCACCATTCTGATCAGGTGACAGGATACTGAACACAGCTTGTTCTTGCCCAGCAGTGATGGCAAAGCTCTGCCCAGCATCCCAGATCTGTCCCACGGTGGATCCTGCCCACGTGCCTCACCTTGGAAGGCTTTCAGCACCACAGTCCTAGTCTTCCCAGAGCTCCCAGTTTCCAGCTGTGCTCTGTAGATGCTCCCATGGCCATCATGTTTTATCAGCTGGAAGGTGCCTGGCAGGAGTTTCTCCCGTGGTATCTGCAGCTCTTTCAGAGCCAGGGATGCAGATTTGAGCAGGCCCTCCACGGATGTCTCGCTCAGCTGGATGTAGCCGTTCTCTGTCGAGCAGGATTCCTGCTGATTCTTTTTCTTCACTGACAAAAGCAAACACAGACGATGCACAAAACCAGGCAGAAGAGCTCTTGCAAAGGGTGGCACTGCTTACCCTTCTATCCTCTTTAATTTTTGCCCCATAGTGTTTTGGAAATCAGGACAAAGTAAGGAACTGTTATTGTACCTTACATATCCTGGCCCCTGAAAAGGAGAAAGAATTTATCTCCCACTCTTTTTGATGAAAAGGCAGAATTAGTCTGGAAATTTCTTCTATATTTAACTACATAAACTTTCTAGATCGGGCACATTTGTACTTCATTCCTCTGTGCTCAAACAATGACCATTTTCTTTCATTACCAGCTCTTGGCTGCTCTGAAAGGGACACGCACAGGGTGTTCCCATAAAAGCCTTATCTTTATTCTCAATTATTTCCCTTAATATGGGCTTAAGAGGCCTCTACATACCCAAAATCAGTTCAGAACTGTATTTTCATTTCCACACAGAAATGCTTTGTACCAGCAAAGCTTTCCTTACCCTCTCACCGGTTCATGTTGCCTCCATAGGAAGTGGGAGAAAGCAGCTTGAAATTACACTTCTTAAATGACAGCACAGAAAATGGATTAACCATCTCTGGTTCAACCAACCTCTGGCTGAGAGCCCTGGTTTTTACCTTGGGTTCCAGGTGTTGCTGGGGATTTCTCCTGCTTTGCTCTCAAGCCTCGACAGTGGAGCCAAAGGATCACGGTGAGCACGATGACAAAAAGCCCCACCAGGAGAACTGGGACAACGATCACTTCAGGTTGATATTCACGCACAACTGCCAGCAGGGAAAGGAAGTGGAAAGCCAAGGAACGAGTGGTGACAAGCCACCTCAGTAACTTTCAACCCCAAGAGCTGCTCCTTCCATCCTCTGCTCCTTGGGACAGCAGCTGGACACTGCTAGTGCTGCCACCCTATTTTCAAAACTGCATGGAATCCCTTATTTAGATGCCTTAATGGGCTTGTAGCCATTTGTAAGCACCACCCACCACTGAAACAGAACCAGCAGTGGCAGAGGGATAGCAGGGAGTGGGAAGGGCTGGACATTGCTGTGCCATCACAAATACACGTGCAGCTCCAGCTCTAGCTCCTTCCGTTAAAACTGTGCAGAGCACTTTAAAGAAAACAGGGTGTGGGCACCGGCTTTGGGGTTTGACTGGAAGACATTGCAGTTAACAATGGCTTGTGAAGGGAACTATCTTTCTTATGTCCCCAGATTTTGAGGTGGTGCTATTTTTGCACAGGCCAAGATCATATTTCAGTTCCCAAAGACGCCAGAAAGTCATGAAATCAGAATCTCCCCAAACTGGCCCTTTGGGAAGCTACAGGGAACCTTTAATGACTATTGCATGTCTCATTCAAGGCAGAAATTCTCTAAAATGGCTAAAATTATGTGGAGATGGATCTGCCACAAAGGCTGCATCCCCATAAAAGTTTCTCCCCTGAGACACAATGAAAGCTCAATCCCAACTTTCTGTGTGGGCTGGGATGCAGGTGGAGGAGGGGAAAGGACTTGGTCCACCTTTTAGCAAAGCTGGACTTCTGCTCAGCATGTGAAAGCTTTACTACTATAAAAGTTAATAAGCTTTATTATCAAACTATTAATAAGCTTTATTATTCTGAAGGAATCTGGGAATCTTACCACACAGCTTGTCATTGCTGCTGCATTCCAGGAGCATTCGCGTGAACCTCTTCACATCCCCTGCCATGTTCAACTACAAGCAAAGAGGTCTCCAACCTCTGCCTCCTGCACCGAAACAAGGAACAATAACAAAATTTATTAGGAGGAAAGATGATTATGAAGCAACAAGTGAACTGAATATGCAGCTTTCTACCCCTTCACTAATTACAATAATCTTTACTGAGCACTGAAGCTGTGATAGGAACAGTCTCTGTGGTGCTGCACCGATCATCAGAGGACCTGGACTCCTATTTATAAATTTCAAAAATCAGTGCAGTGAGTAGTTTGATGACTGACAGAAAGGCAAGGCATGCACATATAGTCACTGCTTCTTATAAACACCGCCAAAAATCTAAGACTTAAAACAGCTTCACACACAGTATCCTCTAGAACATTTCATAGGCATTGTGACTTATCCTGCAGGTGATTACTTTGAGCTATGAGCTTAAGGCAATTAACCTCAATGGCAAATGTTAATATTAATATGTGGCACTGGTTTTCTGGAATTCGGTGATGGAACATTAAACAGAGTTTGTTCTCATGCTTAAAATGAACGAGTGAAATTATGCTGTATCAGTGGCAGTGGAGAGAGGAAAATGGAACATATCTGTGCTTTAAGGTAGCACAAAAAGTCTGTTTCCTTTTTTTTTATTTAGTTGGATTGGATTGATATGCCAGCACATTCACCTGGTTTCAACCTATAACGTATACCCACACTTACACACAAATTCTTTCACTCTGACATGCACAGAGGTAGGAAAGACACATCTGAACAGGCACAGAGAAATAGACTTTAGGACCATTAGCCAGCAATCATGTTGTATAATCTCAGTCATAAACAGCCCAAACTCCAAGTTTGATTAGAGAAGCCCATTTCCACTCCATGTGTCCCATCCTCTTGCAAAGCTCAGGAAGCAGGAAAAGAACTTGTCCTCAGTAAGGTAATTCTGAGGTGCCTTTCAGTGCTGCTTTTCAGGCTGAGGCTTGTTTTATCATACGAAGACAGTTTGCCAGCACCAAGCCAGGATAAAGGGGACAAAAACACCTCAAAAGGTTCAAATTCAGACTTTGCATTGGAGAATTGGTGCAATTGCAAGTAAGTGCCACCTGGTCCCACCTGGGGTTGTCAGTAATCTTTCACATACGCTGAATTCTACTCACTGGAGTTCACAGAATCATCAAGGTTGGAAAAGACCTCTCAGATCAGCAAGTCCAACAGTCAACCCAGCACCACCACCGTGTCCTCAAGTGCCACAGCCACATGTGGGTTTTAACATTTCCAGCTGTGGGGGCTGCTTAAACCAGCTCAGGAAGCCCAGATATTGAGGGTGAATGCAGCCCAGCTGAATGAAGTGCTCACCGAGGCCAAAACAAGGATTATCTCTCCGCTCTGCTTTCCTCCCACTCCTTGTTTTGCTCCCAGCTGTGCAATTGATAACATGGTAAACTGATCCAAACCACCAGCCCAGCAGGAAAAATTCCCTGTTTCTTTTGCTATGGTGGTTTCCTGCCCTTTTAGTGCCGGTTAACGGCTAATTCATCTAAAGCTGCACTGTGAAACCATTCCCACACACATCCACAGGCACTGTGTGCCAGCACAAGCCTTACTATGGTTTTTTGAGTCCCCTGTCATTCATTCCCACGTGTAAACTGTCCCCTTAGCGCTGGCAGAAGCATTCACTGGATCAGGAAGGTGACCTGCCCTAAAATAATCTATTTTCTCTCACATTTTATGGCCTTAAAGTTCTCATCAGGCTCAATTTATGCTATTTAAAGTGCCAGGACTAAGAGTTAAGGAGCTTGAGTGACAAACACTGTGGCAAAGACTGAGAAGAAATATCAAGTCTTCCATGTCCACGGAATATACGGGAACAGGCAGCTGGAATGCTGCACAGGCAGAAACTGCCTCCTGCTTGCTCCTGCCATGCTCAGGAAAATGAGCATAATCACAGTAAATAAGATAGTTTTGCCACTGAACATGCCTGTCCTGTGAAGTGACAGCAGTTCCCACCATCAGTGCAAAGGTGTAAATCCTCGTGCCGTGGTTGGCTCCTCTGTCCAAAGAAGCAGCTGGTTAATTTAATATGACAAAAACCAAGGCCAGGACTCACTTGGATCTTCATTTAAAGTGTGCTGTGAGCTGATGTGGAAGTAATGCAGTTATTTCTCCAGACTTCCTATCCTACATTAACTGCAATCCACATTATTATAAAATTATTCCTACATTTGTTTTCCATGCACTAATTGTGAGGACCAGCAGGAGTGTAACTTAAGCCCAGCACATTGCCTGCCTGATAAAAGACAAAAATAAATCCTTTAGCCACGATACCTTCTACCTCATTTCTTGCAGTGGCAGAACCTTACTCCCAAGCTTTTCCAGTCACCATTTATTATCTTATTTTATTATTTCCCTCCTCTTTTACATGGCCTTTGAACATGGGCACCAGTCAAAGCTCAGGCAACTGCTCTGCATAAGAGCAGCGTCCTCCTGGCTGGAAGGGAATTCCAGGAACCAGCACGTGTGGGCTCAGGACAGCCCAGCAGCTGTGGGAGAGAGGAGGGAGAAGAAAAGCACCATGGAAAAGCAAACAGAGCGAAACAGAGGTTTTCTTCCCGTGCCATGTCCCCCTTTTAGTAAAAGCAGCATCCAAAACAAATAAAAAACGAGTCTGACGGGTTTCAAGACCAACAGCTTGATGCAAAAGGCTGTGCATTTGTTAGAGCACATATTCTGACTCTTCTGCCTTCACAAGACCTGAGGGGCTGTTTCCAACAGCCTGGCAGATGATGAGACCTTTGCAAGGTTTCCCTGGCCCATGGAGCCATCTCATCTCTCGCTGCAAGGCACCTGGGGGTTACCAAGCAAGCAGCACCTTCAACTGTGTTGGACTGGGGGAAAAAATGGGAAATCCTGACCAGTCAACTCAGATTATAACACACCAGAGCCACCTCTGTCCTTGTGACCAAGGATTACAAAAATGTGGCTTGCTGTACTGGTCGTACCACTCAGCTAAAAAGATTTAGTTGTATAACTCACTTCTGAAACAGCTGGGAGCTGCAACACCCTGTAAGAAAACAAAGCGTTTCAAAAATCACCTCCAGTGACACAAGGTTTTCTCTTGGTCCAAAATTAGAAGCAGTACTTGTACATCAAACCCAGGCCAGCTGCTACTGAAGCCTGTCAAGGAAGTGAAAGATTAGGCTGACCACTTCTGAAGAGCCAGACCACGGAGAAAACAGCAAATAACGAGGTCCACGCTGCCATCAGAGCAGGTGGATTGCCTAGGGCCAACTTGGCTCCTTTTCAGTACAGCAGAAAAGCTCAGATCATCTCATAAAACTTAACTTCTTTGTGCCTTGTAAGGAATTCCAAGTACAGAAATAGGTACAGAACCTGAATGGTGATTAAGACAAAAATATTTTTTTTCCTAATGCAGGCACGGCCTGTTACGGTTTCTGAAAAATTAACATGCACCTTCATCACACTGCCCCTGAATTAAGACCACAAAAAGTAATTGCTCAAAAGTAATCTGCAAAATAAGTTTAAATAAAAATAAATAAAATAAAATAAAATAAAATAAAATAAAATAAAATAAAATAAAATGGTGAGGAATACATTAACCTGAAGGCCTTAGAGTTTAGGGTATGAAAAGTCTAGAGGCCAAACTCCCAACAGCACAGTTTTACCCATGACTGCCTTTCATGAAGTCAAAATCCTACATTACTTTTGAAAATGTCTCCTTACAGACTGAACTCTGATTTTGCTGGGAGCTGCTGGGACTAAGCCTGTACCAAACCCTGACACAGACTCAACACAGATATTCTGAATAACTGCGACAGCAAAAGCTGTGACAGAACATAATAATAAAGGAGTTTTTCCAAAGGATCATGCATACACGTAGCTCTTGTTGTAAAAAACCTGCTGTGTGATAAAAATATTGCATAACATCACATTACTGCTTAATGGCTTCAGAAATGGAAGATTAATCTGCTTTCATAAATTCCCAGCCGCCTGAAGCTGTGTATGCAACTTCAGCTTCACAGTTCCCCAAGTGTTGGATGTTCCTGGGTGGATTCAACACGGATTTTGTTCATAATTTAATCAGTAGCTCGTGCAAACAGGTAAACACAGGAAAATGTAGAGATATCTGCACCACTCTGGATTAGAGTTCACTGCCTCACAATCAAGCAACAGTGATGGAAGTAAAATGCTAATCAGTTCTGAATTCAGCCCTAGGCACGCGTTACTTAACCAAACACTGAACACAGTTATCCACACATGCACAGCATCACCCTGCACTGTTTCAGTGAACTGAGACTAATTTTATACGAAGCTTAATTACTTCGTTAATTTCTTCCTGTTTAAAAAGTGCCTGTAAGCTATTTTGTTCAAATCAACCTGCGTGTAGAGCACATACCTCTCTTATTTTTGTCCTCAAACCCCAACACCATCATGATCAGAGACATTTATAAGTAACTTCAACACCACGAGTAAGCACATATATATCCAGATATACACCTATACACATCTATAGTATACACATATACACACAGACATC
This sequence comes from Lophotriccus pileatus, assembly GCA_035583135.1. Classification (NCBI taxonomy): domain Eukaryota; kingdom Metazoa; phylum Chordata; class Aves; order Passeriformes; family Tyrannidae; genus Lophotriccus; species Lophotriccus pileatus. The sequence continues at coordinate 27,822,601 of JAWWES010000169.1, forward strand.
ATGGCACAGCTATATTCTAATTCAGGTCACATTCATGTTACTGAAAGCCTTTTAAAAAAAATAAATATTCCTTACCTGCTCCTGCAGAAGTGTTTTCTCTCACTCACCTGGATTGCACCACTTCTCTTGCCCTGCAGTAGTCTTTTCCTGCTGCTGGCTCCCACTTCGTCCGAGGCCACTCCTAACGAAGCTGATGATTACCTTGGTGTGGCTCTAATTCTTATGACTAAGTTCCTCCTCCACTGATTTTTTCTGCCCCGGACCCGCCCAGCTGCAGTTCTTTTCTTCCCAAGATCCTCTCAGCTGTCTCCCCAGGGATGTCCAACACACAGCTGACAGGCAGGGGCACACCTGCCAAACAAGTCTGCCTGCTCCTGCACCGGCTACACAGACAGGCAGAGTCCTCAGGCACCGACCTGGAGTGTCACTGGAACGGCAGACAAACACAGATCGAGAGGGAGAGGTTTATCACATTATTATTTAAGGTAATAAACAGAAATCAGGCACTTCCAGTCACAGGTTCACGTTCAGAAAAAAAAGGGTTCTTGGGACAGAAACTCCGTACAACTCCTGTTAACACTCTGGGGCTGCAATAATTATGCTGTTGTGGGGAAATCTGAGTTGTGGCAGGGTCAATAGCTTTAGGTACCAAAAGACAATAGCTAACTTATCCATAAGAGACTGCATATGAATATATTTGTACACCAGTACATCCTAAACTTCCCTCTGGCATTATTCTTCCAGCTGGCATTCACTACCCATGGTGTGAAACGGTGAAAACCAGGAGTGGTTTCTTCATTGCTTGATCTGTCTGCAGGAGTGGGCAAAATAGTGTTAGTGAAATAGCCCTGTGATGTGGAGTTTCACCCCCTGAGAAACCAGGAGGGACACCTTCTAGACTGAAAATCTTGAGTTCAAGACATCTCTACAGCTGCAGGGAGTAGGCTCAGACTCTGGTTTCAGCCTTCCTCTCCTTCTGATAATAACCTGCATTGACTCTCTGCAGTATTTTCTCCATGAGGGGCAGGGGATCCGTCTCGTTCTCCATCAAAAAGTGGCTAAAACGCAAAGGACAGTTCCTCATTTAAACGAGTTCTTTACTGAAATACCTTCCACAGGCGTCTTCCCCGGGGGCACCTGGAAAAACTTACCCAGATCCCTCTATAAAAATATGATAAAGGAAAATTTTCCTCCTTCTTTCAGTTTCTACCCCTCCCCACTGCGGAAGAGAGTGTGGGAAGGCAAAGGGTTAATATTCAGAGAAGCGTATGCAAAGCAGAAATCGCTGCTCTTTTTAATTCCCCCCCCCTCGATCTCTCCGTTGTGCTCCCAGTCTGACTGGTCGGATAAGATATTTTAATGAGTTTAAGATTATACAGTTCAGAGTTCAGGCCTCAGGATTATATAATCTTCCTCACTCGTCCACAAGCCTCTGCCCCTGTTCAGTGAAGTGACAGAAGCCATTTACTGTGCTGTGAAAAACAAACTTTTCCTGCTGTGGCTTGTGTTGCCTGTGCATTCCCAAAGAACTCACCGCCTGCTTAACTGCCTCTGTCCTTCTCTCTGCTTTTGCCTGAGACAATTATGATTAAATAAATACCCCGGCAGCTCTGTTAACATGCCCATCCTCTTTATCTCCAAGACAGCTACAGCACACCTAGAAACCATCCAAACCACACAGGGATGGGTTCGTGGGACCAAGCAGCAATTCAACCACAAACCATTCAGTCACTGTCCTGTGTGAGGGATACTCAATTAAAACTAGCGCAGGGGTGCTAATTTTGCAGCTCAGCTTGCAGAACTAAGCGTGCTCCAAGTAACTGCTGATGGACCAGAAACAAACAAACTCCAGGTGAAAGGATCCCCTTGTTAAATGTCACTGCGGTGTTCACTTTAACTTCAGTACTTTAGAGGCTGTGAGCTCTCTGACTTACTTTCGCACTCTAATGTAACACTTAAAACCGGGGCTTAAAGCTGATAGACTGTGACTGATCTTTTGGTCAAACCTAAGCCCACAGAGGGGTAGAATTCCAGGAGATAAGGAGCTTTCTCTTTCTTTCTTTTCTTTTTCTTTCTTTTTTCGTTATTTTTCTTTCATTCTTTCTTTTTTTTTCCCTTTCTTTCTTTTCTTTCCTTCTCTTTTTTTTCCCTTTCTTTGCTTCTTTCTCTCTTTCCCTCTTTCTCTCTCCCACTCTCTCTCTTCAATTTATCTCTTTCTTTCTCCCTTCCTTTTTCTCTTACCCCTTTATCCAAACCCCACTGCCATGTGCTTACATACTATGTCAGGGACTCACATACCAATTTCCAAGCCAAGTGTGTCATTTACTAATAAAATTTAGTGAGCTTTTTGTGGACCCTCGGACTTTTGTCGTTCCTTTTGACCACAGGCATTTACAAAACTTGGGTGCTCCCTTCCCCTTAAGGGTGGGACATCACAAGAGGTTGAAAGGCTCAGTTTCTGCAAGACAGCTATTAATCTCTGACTGGGGTAAGAATCAGAACAAATGATCTAAAAGTGAAAAAAACACCAACTCCTCCCATCATCATCCCAAGTCTCTGTTCTGCCTCATGAGCTTTGACTCTCAAGATAGGTCTTCTTAATCGAGAAAAATTAGTTAGCCTATTTAATGTTTAGATTTTTTTTCCTTGAAAATGGCAATTCTAGTGATTTTTCAGTTCGTCCCTGCAGCTCTTATGTAAAATTTCCAAAGGAATTTTTCTTTATTTATTTTCATTTAATTCCCCTCCTAGGGGTAGGAATTAAATGAAAATAAATAAAGAAAAAAAATAGCTTCTCCAGATAAAACTGAAATGACTGAATGATTTTGCATCAATTTTCATCAGCCAGGTGAAGGCTCAGTAGTTTGCCAGCACTTCCTCTCTATTCAGGGGTTTGGCACTTTTTTCTTTTTGTTAAATATATAAATTTTCCTTTTTAAGTTGCTGCTCTTCACCACCACACTTTCACACTGTTCATGTTTTTCAGTAAGAACCCAATGGCTCCTCCTGGCAAAACCTGACCTCTAATGACCTATGAAAGATTGTAACAACATAACAAGGATTTTACTCAACTGGTTTTGAACCCCAGCAAAACTTTAGCAAGAAAATGCTCATAAATTATACAGCATTCGTGTAAGTTGGGGGAATAAATACTTAATTTTATTTTGAAGGTGGGTTGTCACCTTCAAACCAGCTACTCAGCTGGCAGCGAAATGAGTGGTGACTGCAAGGGATGAGCAAGTTTGCTGCATGATGAGAATACTAATATAGCAAGTAATTTAAAAACAGGAGTTTGCTTTGGTGGATAAAAAAGGAGAACAAGAGACAGCCCAAACCATTTGAGGTTTGGATACTGATCTGGAATGGGACGTGATTTGGGTTATGGACAATTCAGGGAAGGTAATTCCTAATATCAGCAAACTCTAGTCAAACTTTGAGTCTTGTTGCTCATTCTCCAGAAAATTTCTAACTTGATTTTGCCTCTTCCTGCAAACACCCTCTCCAATATTTTTTTTTTTTTTTAATAAAGGCAAAAATAACAGAATTGTGGAACAGTTTGCGAGGGGGCCTTCAAAGCCCACCCAGGTCCAACCCCCTTGCCATGGGCAGGGACACCTCCCACTATCCCAGGTTGCTCAGAGCCCCATCCAACTTGACCATGAACCCTTCCAGGGATGGGGCAGCCACAGCTTCTCTGGGCAACCTGTGCCAGGGCCTCCCCACCCTCATTGTAAAGTGTTTCTTCCTTAAATCTAATCTAAACCAGTTCTCTTCCACTGTCAAGCTGTCTCTCCTCGTCCTGTCACTGCAAGCCCTGAAGTCTCTCTCCATCATGCTGGCAGGGACATAATGTCACCGAAAATCCGTGGGAAGAAATGAAACCCTCCAACACTACCTTTTAAGTGTTAGTGGGCCGGGCATTACTTTCTTCGGGCCAGAGACAAGCAGGGAATCATTCCAGCCACCTGTGTCCCTTTCAAGACTTTTCACGTGTTTACACACTTTAGCAAACAAAGAAATTGACGTTTATTATTTCTAAGTTATACAGTTCTCTTCGTTTAATTACTATTCTATCCTTTGTCGGCTAATTTGGTCTGCACTCTTTGGTCCTCATCATTCTTCCTGAGACAAGTCTCCAACTCGCAGGCTGAAATGTCCTTGTTAATCCCCTCTGCATCTTCTGGTTACTCGAACACGGACCACAAATTTATGATTCCAGGTGTCCAACCCTCAACTCCCTCAAGCTTTATTTATTGAAGCTCATCAGAGCCAGTCCAGAGAAACTGAAAAGCTTCGGTTGTTTTAAAGACCACACCAACAGGAGCCTGTGGAAAAGAAATCCAGACAGCCGCTACCATCAGCTAGAAATTCAAGGAAAGACTTAGGGAAGTTGTGTCATTTCCAAAAGTGCACTCGCAGCTCCTCGGGGCAGCCTGTTGCAGTGCCTCACCGCCCGCACTGTGCAGTGTTTCTTGCTATCTAATGGAAACAGGCTCTGAGAGCGCTGCTCCCTGCCCCGCCACCGCAGCCCTGCGCGGAACCCTCTCTCCATCACGCAGCGGGGAGATAAAGACTCCCCGAGAAAAGAAGCAGGAGGACAGCTTGCAAACTTTAAAGGGACAAGACGCAACTTCTCGTGTCCTTTCAGGAAAACCCCTTAAAGCCGCAAGCCCGTTTCGCTGCCCGGCCGTGCCGCGGGGCTGGAGCGACGGGGGCGCGGCCCGCGGGCCGTGAGGCCGCTCGGAGCCGGCTGCGCTGCAAGCGGGGCTGGCGGGGCACCGAGCCGGGGCACGGAGCCGGGACACCCGCCCGGACACGGAGCCGGGACACGGAGCCGGGACACCCGCCCGGACACGGAGCCGCGGAGCGCCCCCTCCCCTTCCCCCCGCGGGCCGCCCACCCCGTGCTCACCCTGCGCTGGTGAAACACAGAATCAAGCGCGCGCGGGCCGGGCCGTGCCGCGGGGCCGGGCGGGTTGTTGGTGCCCCGTCCCCGCCCGCCCCGTGCCCGGCCCGGCCCCGCCCAGGCCGGTGAGGGGGCGGTGACCGGGGGGGTCGGGCTCGGCCCCGGCCCCGCCGGGGCTGTGGAAGCGCGGCCGGAGCGTGCGGTAAAACCGGGAGGGGCTGTGGTGTGTAAGGTCTGCGGCGTACGGGGCCGGCCGACCTGGCGGTGTGAAGGGTGGGCCGAGCGTCCCCGCGTCCGTGAGGTTTGGCACCGCTGGAGACCCCGCAGGGCCGCCGCGGACGGTCCGGTCCGTCCCTGCCGCCTTCAGCGGCGATAAAACAGCAGGAAAAACACCCCCCTCTGCGTGTCTGACAAAACCTGTGCCTGCCTGTGATGTGCAGGTACCGCAGTGACCCTCTCCCACCTCCCCCGTCACGCTCCCATCCCAGCCGGCGGTGCCTTCCAGAAAATTAAATTAAAGGCAATGCTTTTGTGTCGCGTTGTCGGCTCTAAAACTACAACATCTGTGTTTTCGCCCCGGGCGAAACCTGAAATGTCACCCCCTACAACTGAAAGGTCAGGAAATCGTAGGCACTTACGGGGTGGCAGATCTGAAGTGTATTTACGTACCTGGCTGGAGCCTGCACGTGTGAAATACTGGTTATAAATGGGGATTGTACAACTCGCTGGAAGTTAGGAGTTGCCCCAGTATTTGGGAGAGAAGCTTGAAGACAACTGTAACGGGGTGACGGAGGAAGTTTTCTAATGAAATGCTTGACCCAGTGATCCTTGTCATTACTGATACCAAAAATCTTTATTTGGCACAAACAACAGCAGATTTGAGTATAATTCTTTCTATTCACAGGTGATGGCCAGTAACTTCAAGGTCAGATTCTTGCTGAATTCACATGTAAATTCAAAATGTATATGCTTTATATTATTATTATTTAGTGCAATATTACTTTCTCCCAGCTGTAAAAAAACCCTTACCTTACTTTAGAGTAAAATAAAGTACAAAATTCCTGGTTTCCCTGTAGATGGCTGAAGCAGAACCTCGGGAAGAAAACGATGAACACTCAGTAAAGAAGATGGAGAAGTGGAACAGGGACTTAGAAACACTTCTGGAGGAAATGGAAAAAAAAACAGGTACAGGTCATTATTAAGAATGATACAGATTTGTCTACTAGAGGGATGACACTGAAGGTTTATTATTTGTATTTATTCTGTAAACTTCCTTGTGGTAGAAATGCAAGTGCAAACAATCACCATCAAGTAATACCCTAATGTTCTCAATTTTGAGTTTCAGGTGACCCAGAATTAAAAATCAATAAGTGAGGGGTGCTTAGTTAAAAACAGAAATACCACTAAGGTATTTAATGTACAATTATTAAAACTTGAGTATGTAAAATGAGTCTTAATTCTGAAACACGGTGGGATAGATAATTAGCACCTCTCAGGTTTAACTCCTCCGCTACCATAAAGACTCCTCTGCAAATTTAATCTTAGTCCTGTATGTACAGAGAGGACTGCATATTGCTCCCCATGCTCTGCAACATTTCTGTCAGAAACTGTGTGCACTAACAAGAATTGTTAATTAAACTTTTTGCAAGTCAACAATTCACGGGTGCCACTGAGCAAGCCACAGTCACTTCTTGGTAAAACAAAAGGGAAAGTACGGCTTAAGTGCTAAAACTATTTGCCCACCTTTATCAGACATACTCATTATTTCAAAATCAATTTCACTGTTCAAGGTACTAATTATTTCAAGATCAAGAATTGTTTAAGTCGTTATTAAAACCTTTTCTCTCTCTGTTGCAGCCTCCTTGATCTTAGTCTCTCTCACCTGACAGGAGCCTCCTGGCTGTAACTGGTCTGGAGAGAGGACTTCTTATATTCATGCCTTTTAAACCAGTCTGTTGGACCTTTCTATTTGATCGCCTGTTCTGTTGTAATTTTTAGGTGAAGTGTAACATTATTCCATCACTTACATCACTGTACTTCCGTTAAGAAGCATTTTGAGACATTATAAAGAATTAATACTGACCAGCCTGTTGAACCTTGAGTATTACTACAGGCAGTTTCCACTTTATTTTGCAGCATGCCTTCCCTGGCTGATAAATAAATTTATGTCCCTTTTTGTTTATGGAAGGAAAATGACTTTTTTTCTTTTTTTTGGCCAAAACTCGTGGCTTAGTGACGTGTGTGTTGGTTTGCAGTTCGTGCAGCCTGGATGACCTACAACATCGTAACCATCCACACCAACCCAGACCTGGCCAACTCCATGAAGCAGCTGGAAGACGCCTGCCTGAGGTGCGAAGAACAGGTGAGGAGGAAGTGGCAGGAGGTGCTAAAGGATTCCAAAGGTGAAGAGGAGTAATCTGAATTCGCCCCTGCTGGCAGAACCTTGGGAAATCACTCTGTTTATTTGCCAGCCACGGAGGTTTCACAGCCACTGTGGAAAAGGGATTGGCTTTCACCGCGCTAAGAACTTATTTGTAAACATCCAGGGAAGTGTTTAATGAGATTACACAGATATATTTATGTTATTGGAGGCAAAAGGTAACAGTGTGCCTGTTTCTGTGGGCCCATCAGTGTAGTGTTTGCACACACCATTCACACGCCTTCTGTGCCTTTCTTCCTGGAGGCTCACACTCGCCTCATCCTCAGCATAACCCGAATTCTTTGAGACCTGAGCGAGCTGTGGGTGGGGAGCAGGGCTGGTGTAGTGGCCCATCACAGTGGTGCTGCACCAGCCCGCGCCTTTCAAGGAAAACTGAGAAATTACTTACTGTTCCAAATGATGATACATCCTGGATGTAGGATTGCTGTCTAGGTGTTCAGTTCCAGAGTTTTATTATTCAGGTAGCTCACCTGTAGTTGTTCCATTTTGTTTCACTGGGTTTTTAACCATTTCTTTGAACTGGTTTTTCCAGAAAGATTGTTTTTCTCAAATCCTCTGAAGGGTAGCATGAAACATTTAAGTAAAATTTTTTAACCATTAGACTGCAGTGTGTGTGGTGGGATTGCTGCAGAAACCAAACCAGGTTATAAAACGTGCTTTCCTCTATATATCCCTACTGTGTAAATATTAAAAAGGACCAAAAATAGTACTTTTTAAGTAGATTGAGAGCACCACCTCGTGGCTTGCAGTTGTACATAAATATTTTATCTGAGATGGAAGTCAGTGCAACAAGTTTTAAGGAGGATCTTCTGTTGCATTCAAATCTGTCTCTTTTAACTAGAAAGGAAGCACCATGTAGCAAGTATCTCCACCTCCCTGGAAGAGGTAATGATTAAAATCACATCTAAGTGATCAAAAGTTTTAAAAAAATTATCTCAGAAAGGCTCGAGAGCCCATAGTAGCTTTTAGCATAAATTGTTGCAAAATTTCAGTGCAGCAGTTTTTCCTGAAATGTCATTTTACCCATGGATTGAGTTCTGCTGGTAACTAGAAAAATTCTCCTCAGAGAGTTAAACAGTGGCTAAGGACACATGGAATCTTCCCAGCTATAGAAACAGGGAGAATTTCTATATTCCAGGACAAATACAGGCATGTTGACATACTAGTCAGAGCAGGTTGGTTTAGTGACTGTTTAAGCTCACAAGCCAAATTTGGGATACATCCCATGGTTGTGAAATTGCTGGGGTTTTACACACAGTTTGTTGTACACACCATCTCTACACTGCACAGAATATTGCACAGGAAGAAGGGCAAGACTCAGGAGAAAACTGTTAACAGCACTCTCCAAATCATGGACAAAATTGTGAGCATTGTATAATGTAAGTGAAAAATAACTGACTACACCGACACAGTGAGCAGAAAGCACAGGACAGGGACCTTGGGAACAACCTGGCTGTTACAGATACACTGTACAAAGCCTGTTCTGACTCACCACCGAACTGCTGCTCCTTAACACATTAAAACAACACAAGTTTGACTTTAACCTGAGGTGCAGCTGAAGTTGAATTAGGCTGACACTTACCACTCATTTAAGGCTGTGTGGTGATCAACACATTTAACCAAATTTTTTGAGAGCAGGGCTTTCTGTACTACAGACATGTACTTTGTAGTAAAATCCTTGATTAATTATAAACACCTTCATGGTCTTAGTAAAGTCACAATTTACAAATCAAAACTGATAGCCAAGCACTAAAGAATGATGATGCATTTTGAGATTAGTTGGGAGATAAATGAAGCTCCAAAAGCAGTGACAAACTTTGTGTAGGTCTTTTCTATCACATCTTGAAACCTTAAGGTATTAAAGGTAATTATTCATCTCATCACCTGGTGGTATTAAGTCATCAAGATCGATTTTCTGCTCAGTGCATCAGTCAAGCTCTAGGACTTCAAATCAAATCACAGCAGCGTTGCTCCACTATTGTAAACAGCAGAAAAGAGCAAGTTTAAAGTGTGAAATCATTACAGTATAGAAGTGGCTCCAAGTAGATATAAAAGCACATTAACTACTCTGCAATTTCAAAATGCAAGTCTTTTCAAGAAACCAAACACAAACTAAGCACTCATCTGAAATTCTGCTCATAGTGTTGCTTAAGGTACAAAGGCACCACAGTTGCCAAGAGAACCAAACCTCATTATTGTGCACCAGCTTCGTATTTTTTTCTGCCAAATTCAAGTCACAAGAGCTCAAGTGGCCCAGTAAAGGAACACAATTTATGCCCAGCCCAAGACATCTTAACTGTAATTTTTGTAAGTGCTTGAGTTAAGCCTGTATTTTCATAAGCAGGAATTCAGGGATGAGGTGGGTTATGTCAGTCACTTGCTCCTGTTTTATGCAAAGATTCTTCTTATTACAGAGGCAGGACAGAAATAACAAATAGAACTAGATTCCAGGACACTACTTGCCTTTTCCCTAATTTGTCCTTTCATCAAATAACAATGACTAGTTAGGTACTTTTGTTAAACTAATTCCATCTGACCTACATTTTGCAGAGATTTGGCCTGTCAAATAGCACTTTAAGAAAAAAAACACCTACTTTTGAACAACTGTAGGCAGTTCAAGTAGTTTTTATGACAGTGGCTCAGCACTTACGAATATCTTGCACCTCTTTATTCTGATGAAATTTCCAACCTCTCCCGAACCTGCCTGAAATAGATTTAGTTCTGAACAAAACTTTTAACAGGATGCAAGGACAGGGAAACTAGAAGGGAGAAGGACAAAGAGCCAGCCATTTCTCCACTCTCATTTAGTCTTGCACGTGCACAGTTACAGCCTTGCTCAGACCAAGGGGTTTACATCAGGTGTGGTTTAACAAAGGCTGGACAAAGATTGCACAGCTAAAAACAGAAAGGAGGGTTTTACGGAAACAAATACATTATCTAAGGTTTGGGCAACAGCAGCTGCAAGGCAGGAACGTGAGAAGTGTTGGAGTGGGGAGTGAAGGACATGAGATACCTGTGAAGAAATTCTGTAGCTGGAAGTGGACTGATAACACTTGCAAGGCAGCGGAGTTTTAGGGAGGAACGCCAGAAAAGCATGGACATTATTAGTAAGACAACAAAGTACTTATTAACACAAGATGGCACAGGTACAGAGCTTTTACTGGTTTCAAGTAAGGAAGAGGGGAGAGGCCATCAAATCACACTGCCACTGCTCAGGGCAGAAGCCTGGATGAAGTGGCGGTGACTGGGTGCGTGCCTCTCAAACCTTGGATCCTACTGTTTACACAACACAAGAGCCCGGCAAAACAGACGAGGAAGAACACTCTGGGAACTCGCTTCATGTCCCCCAAACTCCTGCCACAAGATGGTGACAGGAAAAGCCAAGCTTTAGTGTCATGTGAGCCAGAAGAGCAGAGGGGACAGTGCAGGTTATAGCCCTCGTGGTGTAATTTCTTTGCAGAAGCTCTTCTGGATTGAAGTGTATCCACCTACCCATGCTCAGGTATCACCCAGCATGGTTTTAGGCATCAACACGTACCGAAGAGGCAGCTCCCTTTCACATAGAAAGGCTGAAGCAACAAAATAATGAATTACTTTAAAAGTAAAATTAAAACCCAAACAGCTTCTTTGAGTAATTGAAACCACCTTTATTTGTGAGGAACGTCACCCAGTGCTGCACAGTTTCAAATTGATCTTAACAAGGAAAGTGGAAGTTTCTCCTCCCCACGTCCTGTGGTGACCAGGACTGGCACAGAACAAAACAACTTGTCACACTTGGGAGGTTTAGCACCAGCATCCAATAATAAAAAAAAAAAAAAGCATTTTTTTGTTTCAATTTTTAGTTCTTTGGTTGCTTTTTTTTCCCTTTTCAGTTTGATACCAAAAGAAAAATTGAAAAATTCCTTACTAGCAAAACAGCGAAATTCTAGGGAAAAAAAAATAAAAACCAAAAACCAAAAGCTCCACAGTTGCTGCTGAAAACGCTCTGAACAGCGCTCTCTTTTCTCTCTCATGCATCTCTCTTGTAGGCGTTCCCTGGATCTCAGCTGCTGGTGAATTTTGTTTCCTTTGCGTTTCCGTAGGTCAAATCCTTACTCTCGTCATCGCTGTTGACAATTTATTGCTTGTGTGTTTCTTTGGTGTTACTTTTGAGCTGTATTTTAGGACACCTGTTGAAGAGCCACATTAAAAATCTAAAAAAAAAATGCAGTTTAGGTTTCATTTTCTCCTTGAATAGGCAAGATGTCAGGTGACAAGAGGGTTATAGCAGACAGGATAAGGACAACTTGCTTATCTGTCCATAATCAGGATCGTCCTAAAATGAAATATTATTAATCAGCAGCAGATGCTGCAAGTATATAGGCCACATAGAGCTCCCTGAAAAAAATCAATTATAAAGCAAAACTAACTTTGTGACAAATACAGACACAGAGGAGGGGAAGAAGAGAAAAGCAGCAAACTGCTCTTGGTTTGGCTACAGAGCACTGTCAGAACTTATCACAAACATCAGGCCGTTCATAAGGGCACGTGGCCAGAGGCCAAGTCCTGGAAATACACACCACGGTGCTTCAGCTGGAAAACAGCAATTACCCATATTCCTTACCTGAGGGATGGTGAAGGTGCCTGGGGAGCCGGGCGTTACTCAGCACCACTCTGCTCTGTCACCGGAGCAGGAGTTTCAGCAGGTGTTTCAGCTACCTTTGTCTGAGACACAGTAAAGCCGGATCAGAGGCAAAGACTGACCTCCAGACCCTTCCTCTATTCAGTGGTACAGCCAGCATTACCCAGCTTTTAAAGTAAGCAACAAAAATTAATCCCCTTGAAAATACTAGTGTATTTCTTGTCATTTCTGTAATTTTTGTTTTTGTGATCTTGTAAACTTTAGTGTGTATTTCCTGCAATTGAGTATTTCACAACAGATTCTGTCAGGGGAGCATCTCAGGTAGACACAGAATGAGAAAAATCTTTCCTCATTAAGGTAAAATCTGTGTTTGCAAACAGCTTCCTGAAATGATCTGGTCCGAGCAGTTCAGGAAATGGATCCAGAGCTTTCAAATCCACCTCTTACACTACAGACAGACCGAGGGTTTGAGGAGGCTGGAAAATACAACTGGTTTCTCTGCACTTCAAAAACGGTTGTTACAGCCTGACCCTACAGTCTGACCCCAATTAAGAACTCTCCAAAAGCAATCCCTATCCCACTGCCAGTTCCATTTAAGATAAGCTGCTCATTCACCAAGAGGGTCAGAAGCAGGCAGGGAAATCAGCACTTCAGAGCTGGTCACCACTCACCCACAGCACACCAACAAACACTTCTTAAAAACTCATATGGGACATAAGGTCTTGAGCATTCACCCCATCAGAACCTCAGTCTCTGCCACGTGGAATCACAGAATGGTTTGGGTTGGAAGGGCACCTTGAAGATCATCTCATTCCAATCCATGGCAGGGACAGCTCCCACCAGCCCAGGCTGCTTCAAGCCCCATCCAACCTGGCCTTGGACACTTCCAGGGATGGGGCAGCCACAGCTTCTCTGGGCAACCTGTGCCAGCGCCTCACCACCCCCACAGGGAAGAATTTTTTCCTAATATCCATCCTAAACCTACTCCCTGGCAATTTGAACCCATTCCCCCACGTCCTGTTACTCCAGGCTCTTGGAAATAGTCTCGCCCCATCTTTCCTGCAAGTTCCCTTCGGGTGGCCACAATTCGGTCACTCTGGAGCCTTCTCTTCTCCAGGCTGACCAACCCCAACTCTCCCAGCCTTTCCTCACAGGAGAGGTGCCCCATCCCCCTGGCAGCCTGCTGGCCTTACCTCCTTGCCCTCCTGAGGCGGGGCGCTGGCAGGACGGGGCCGGCGCCGGTAGTTGTAGGGCCGGCGGTAGCCGCGGCGAAAGGGCTGCTGGTCCATGGCCTTGGCCTCGTGGTGGTTCTCCTTGTTCTCGGCCTCCCCGGCGGCTGGGGCAGGGCGTGGGCGAGGGGGCCCTCTGAGGAGTGGGGGAAACGGGTGTTAGGCATACAGGAAGCCCAAGAAGGTTAAACTACAGTGATTTTAGCCCAACAAAGCCTTCCATAACCAAGTGCCACCCCTAAGTAATCTCCAGTGCGAGCAAACCATCCCTCTGGAGTTTGTCTGGCACAGAGCTGAAGAGGAAAGACAAGCAAGGTGGGTGTCTCTTCACTGCTGAAGATACATCAGCATATCCTACTCTTTATCCTGTAACAAAGATGTAGATATCCCATTTGAATTGCTGGCTAGGAGAAAAAACAAGCCAGCAGTGGCCACAGAGGCTGATTCTGCTGCGTTAGCCTTGGTGTGGCTGTATTCCAGCCCAGGCCTAAGAATTAATGGTACAACCCTTGGGAATCCCACTTCCACCTGTAAGCCACTCCTGGGTCTTTGTCTGCCAGCCTCCCATTGGCTTCTCACTGGGGATTTCCAGAGATATCACGGTGGTGTTTTCTCTGGTTATTTCACCAGTCTCCAAGCTCATGGAAGCTTTTAACATCAGCAACACCCCGTGGCATGAAAAAGCTCCAGCAGTCTGCTGCTTGCCCAACACCCTGAGTCAGCAACCTGAGCATGAGTCAGCACAGCACCAGTGCAGCAAAGGCAAAATGGGCCCTGGGCTGCACCCTCAGAGCCAAGAGCAGCAGAGAGATGTCAACAAACCAGAGGGAATTTTGAGGTCCCTTCTAACCTTGGCTGTCCTACAGTTCAGTGAACCTCAGCATGTCTCCCACTTCCTTCACTTGAAGGCTCCTCATAGCATATTCTTTTAATCAGAACACCAAGCAAGAACAAACTGTGCCATCCTTTCCATGCTACTCATTATTCCAAGGACCTCTACCTCGGACCACCTTCATCTGCCTCTTCTCCCAGCCTCTGAGTCCCCAGTCACTTCACTCTTCACACATTTGTTCCCCTTCAATCATTTTGATGAGTTTTGTTATTATTCTGGAAGCTCTCCAGGCTCTTTAGCACCCCTTTTCTCCAAAGGCTCTAGCAAGACTTAACTCCAGTAATGCTGTTTTGTTACCTTCTCCTTTAGGAGGTTCTCAAGGAACCTAACATTTACATCTTGACTGACAGCAATACCCTCCCCTCACACAGGATATACTACTACATTACATTACATGCTCCCATGTCAGAGGTAGGACACAGCTTCAGGTTTTACTGAACAGTGAGGTTTCCTCTGTACCTACAAGTAGCACCAGGGCATAAAACCATAAAGACACGTAGGACTGAGTTCAATGTGCATAAACTACTGTCTGCAGTCCACAAGAAATGTTATAGAGCACACCCTGCCCCAGCAAGGACATGGACCCTGCATCTCACTTAACTGTGAGAAGCAATGGGATACAAAGAATTCTTTGCCCTCCCTTGGCCAATATATCTCCGAACATAAAAGCACATTTAACAAGTTCTTCAGTTGTTTCCTTATTCCTGGGGCTCACCTTTCTCTCAGTAATTAAAGTGCTTCTCACTGTCCCTCCCATCTGCCCATTGTCCCTGCACTTAGAAGGCTTGTAGGACACAGAGGCACCTGAATCCTGAGCAAAGGAAACGGTACCAACCTGCGGTAGCGGGGCCGGTAGGTAGTAGGATTCCTGTGCACTTGCTGAAGTTGTCCTCCTTCTGTGACCCCATCCTTGATTCCTCCCTCAGCAACCTGCTACCAAAAGAAAAGAGACAGTCAAAGATGAAGTGTTACCTTACTTGACAGGCAGTGTATTAACCACACTAAACAACCTGGATGCCAGTCCAAACCCAGCATGTCAGTAAAGAAACACCAGCACTGGTAAAAAAGAAGCAGCAAGTTCTCAAAAGGCTTTAATTTGTGCAAAGGGTAGGGCTAAACAAGAGCCAAGAGTGCTGCCCCTGTTCCTCACAGGAACGGACTAAAGAACCACCTGATGATGCCTCCTCCCTGCCTGCCAAAAAAGGCAGAGACCTCGACAGGTCTCCCTGTGCACATCCAAGTGTGTTTCAGCACATGGCATTGCACTGCAAGGGGTGAACGTGTCATGGACAGGCAGCTACTGATCAGGACACTTCCCAGTTTGGAAAGTTAACAGAAAGAAACGTGTCAGAGACCCCTTCTAGCTCCATTCTACACAGAGCCCCATTCCACAGAGAACTCCCACAAAAACACCAAGAAACTTAAAGGCAGAGAAACTACTACATCACGTCAAATACTCTTCTACACACTCAAATCTTTTCAGCCTTTCAGAGATGCAGTGGTTCTCTCTCCTTTTTAGTTGTTAAAGCTGATAGTGATAAAGCTGTATGTCAGTTTGGTGGTTTTGTGTTTTAAATGCCAGCCATCAGGAATGTCTGGTTTTTAAAGCATTACCTGATTTACAGTTCTCAGTGTGCTACTCTTCCCTTTAAAAGGAGGAATTCAACAAGACATCTAGAAACAGAACTGCATCTTCTGCACCCGATTCAGTAGGAAATAAAAGCCTCCTGACAGCCTTTAGTAGTCTTCATTTGACACGTTTCCTTCCAATTCTACACCACCACCACATTTTGCTCTATTTTAACCCTGCACAGGCACAAAACTTGGCTTTAGATAAAATAACATGATGATAAACACTTAAAAAGCTTGGAGTGCTGTAGGTCATAACAGGAAATCTTGGGGAATTAAATGACCCTCAGTGATCAACCCTGACAATCTTACATAAAATGCTCTCCAAATGCTTTAATAATTTCAAGTGTACTTTGTAGCTTTCCACATTCTCATAAAGCAGAGACTTGATCTAGAGGCAGGTGGACTATTTCATGTGCTGTACCTAGAAATAGCTAGACCACCTCTTCTCAACAATTTGACAGGGTCAGCTGCTGAGACCAGTATACAAAATCTGAATTGAATTTAAAAAGCATCAACCAGTCTAATTGTAGGGAGGAGCACTCAACATTTTTCATTAGCTAAAGCTCTCCCACAGCCCTTGACAATCAGCATCACATTCACAGCTCTTTAGAAGGCACTACTGGATTTTTTCCCATGTTTTTAATGGCACAGCCCAAGTCCACTCCTCCCTGCAGAGGGCTGGGCTGGAATCTCAGTTACAGGACTCCATCTCCCGTCGTGATGGAAAGAATGACTAGGCCTGATGAAGCATCACTCGAAAACACTGCGAACCTTTCCCTCTTCATCTTCAACTGAATATTGTTATATCAATATTTTAAATGGTTTTGGCTTAAACAGTCAGCTGAAAACAGAATAGCAAAGCAACTGAATTGCTCAGCCCAGAAGTCCTGATAATTTCCTGCACTTCTACGGCAGCACAAAAACTCAGTGAACACATTACATTAGTATCAGTGTCAACTGATCAGAAGTGAAGTACGGCTCCAGAAGAAAACAATAATGCTGTCATAACTCACTGAAACAGGTGTAACTCAAGCTGAAAACAGAACCAGAGCTTTGAGGTCTTGTTTTACTACATGATAATATGAGATTAATTTATTAGGAAAGTTTCTTGAAAGCATCACCCCTTGTCTAGCACACAAGTATTCACTCAACCTCCTCTGCAGAAACCTTCCAGCTCAGTCTGTACATTCAAACAAAACATTAGGTCATCCTAAAGGACAGGTCAAAAATCCTCAAGATCTTTAACTACAGCAGGCCTGGGTACACAAACCTTTTCCTTCAGCTGTGCAGAAAGAGTAAATATACTTTCAGCAAACACAGCTCAGGAGTGCCCAAGAGCTGGAAATATTTCCTCAAGTAGAGAGGCACAACCTCCAATGTCCCTGTTATTGGGGTTATCCTTGAATGAAACAGAACTTGCTCCTAATTTTAACAGATAATATCAAATCCAGAGGAGCAGTCCATGCACTGATGGCAAGACAGGACTTTCAGAGGATGCTCAACCCAAAGGAAGGACCAACAAACCTTATAAGCAACGGGAAACAGTGACCACCCAGGTTAATGTCCTTGTGTAAACTGTCACTGGTCAGCTTTTAAGGCTGTAATTCTTCCAGAGTCAGTGATCCCAAAGAGAGCAGTATACTTTACATTATAAAATGAGATATGATTGCTAAAGACATCAGGCCCAGGGCACACAACTGCTGAGGTCTGGTACCCACACCAAATCAGCCTGGGC
Organism: Lophotriccus pileatus; assembly: GCA_035583135.1. NCBI lineage: Eukaryota > Metazoa > Chordata > Aves > Passeriformes > Tyrannidae > Lophotriccus > Lophotriccus pileatus. The sequence goes on from JAWWES010000169.1 coordinate 27,840,055, forward strand.
ACTCAGACATAAGCAAGCCAGAGGAAAACAGGGTGATAATCACAAGTTGTTCCCCTTGTGTACATCTTCAAGGACTGGGATCCTACTGTGAGATGCAAGCCAGGCTTTGAGCTGCGTGAGTTTGCATTAGATAAGAGAAGTACAAGTACACTGAGGCAGGATTAAAGAAAACACCTAGTGATAGCTGGTATAAACAACTAGGCTTGTTCTGTTTGCCCCTGTGCTGTCAGCTCTGTAAAGTGAGAGGAAAGTTATGTTGCCTGGGCAGAGCCTTCCACCAGGGCTGTTATATTGGATCATTCACACATTTCTGCAAGTGATGATCAGACCTAACTATTAAAGAAAATACGTTCCAGTTTGTTGGATTGTTCCAGACACCCATTTAGCAGAAGCACAATGTGGACAGGAGCAGTAGCTGCTAGACCTATACACAGTCATGGTCCTCATGCTTACTTCTTCCTCTGCAAAAACCTGCAGGGAAGATGCTTAGGAAGTCTTGCAGATGTAACGAACAGCGCTGCATAGCAGGTTTAAAGGGGGAAAAAAACCCAAACACCATTATCTTTACACCGAACACTTGTATGTAGGCAGAGGCCTGTGAAGGGATGATACAAGGAGGTTTCAACCTCCTGGTTTCAACCTAGCTGGTCAAACTACTGCCATGCCATCAGGAAGTGACCCACTTCTAAAATAAATCCCATTTTCCAAGTAAACTCTCCAAGTTATGTTTATATATGGTTATGAGTAATATTATATGTTTGCTTCAGGGAAAGGGCATGGTGAGCCACTTAGGTGTCTCAGCCCTTTGTGTTTACTTTTCAAACCAACACCCAAGGAGATGCTTTTCACACATCCTAGAAAAACATGACAAGGAAGGGCTACAAGAAACCAAACAAAAGAAAGGATCGGTGTCAACCTCAGGGACGTGCTGGAGGAACCAGGAGCGTTACTGAAGAACGCTCACAACACAGTTAATCATTGAGGGCTCACTACATGCCAGGGCTGAAGGTGTAGATCCTTCTCCTGGAGAGCTGCTGAGGAGGTGGGTGACCAGCCCTAAAGGAGCAAAAGGAACTGAACTCACGCTCCGAGGTGACCCACGGCGTCGGCCGAAGTAGCCCCGTCGGTAGCGGCGCCGGTCGGCGGCGTAGCGGCTGCCTTCCACAGGGACTCCATCCGGACCAGTGACGTTGGCTGCCTCTGCACCCTGAGAGCACAACAGAGTCAGCCAGGGGCTGAGAGAACAACAACCAGCTACACACATCCAGGGAGAGCATGAAACAGCAAAGAGGCTTTTTGGCCCAAGTTCCAAGCTACAGCGATCCCTTTCTCCCGCTAGCGCAAAAGCGGGTTTGTTATTCCCAACCCCATAACCAAGAGTTATGATCGTGAGTCAAGATCCCATCAAGCCGAGTTTGGAGAAAGAAGCAAGAACTAACTGATTCAAAGCAAGAACATGAAACCCCCATAAGCCTCAAAAAACATTCAAGAAAGTAGTAGTGTAAAGAACTTGAAAGTTCTTACAGTTATTAAGCTACCAGACTCCAAAAAAACTCTTCAGGGCAATATATGCCTCAGTTAATGATTACTGGGCAGGCTGCAAGCTTTGAATGCTCTAGCAGGTAAAAATTACAGGTTCTAGAGGCACTAGGATATAGTTAGTTTTGACACATATCTAGAAACACACCTTGATGAAGCTTTAAAAACCAGCTCTCCCACAGAAAAGCTGTAGGAATGCCATTAGATTAACACATTAGACAAAACCCCAGAGACACAGGCAAGGTTCTGTGTCACTCCCCACTCTGTTGGGCCACACTCCATAATCTCCCACCTTTTGTCCCTCGACCACATCAAATTCCACAATCTCTCCATCACCAACACTCCGCAGGTACTTCCGGGGGTTGTTTTTCTTTATCGCCGTCTTTAAAGAAAGAAGATACAAAATCACATATTTTTGCGTGTTACTTATCTTACAAATTCATAACCCCATAGATGAGGGAAGGGCAGCATTTTTCTGCTACAATCCCAACTCCCACACACCAGATCAGTCACCACACGAAGACAGTTCCAACACACAGATGTCTCTCATTTCACAGTCCCACCAATACTCAGTAAAGGTTGACTCTTTTCTCACTATTTATGAGTTTATAAATCAGGATCCACTCTGTCCAGCGAGCTAAACATCCAAATCATTACAGTTCATACTGAGTGTTTCACCTCCTGCAAGCTACACCAAGGCAGCTCTAGCAGCAAGTGTGATCTGTGCCATCTGTTATTAGGGTATCTGTAGACCACCTACAGAGAAGAAACCCCAAAATAATAACACTATTATTAATAATACCACTATTATTAATAATAACACTATCATTACAGCTGTATTTAAATGCTATAATACTACTAACAACATGGGTTTGCATCAAAACCTCCTTAGGCTCACGGGAACACTCAAACTCCCCGGTATGATTTTCAGCCTGTCAACTGATTCCTTTTACTCTGTGGAGTATTTCCTGGATTCCACAAAAGTTGGTTGGATTTCACAAAAGTAGGCAAGACAAGCCCACTGTCTGTTCATCAGGTAAGGCCTCACCAACTGGTAGAGGCCAGGGGAGAAAAGACATGTATTGTACTAGCCAATTTAGTAGCCACTTTTAAACTGAAGTTATGTTGGATTATTAAAGCCCAATTCACTTTAAGTTTCCTGATCTGGGCATCTTTAGTCAGCAGCAAGGAGAGAGGTGCAGAACCAGTAAAGAGAAACACACATGGAAATACAGGGCATAAATCCAGCTTAAGAAATGGGATGTAGAGCAGAAAGAGAAGAGAGTTGGCATATCTGCAGTTCAAGGAAGACAGGCAGAATGAAGCTCAGAGGAGTTGTCGCCTGTGCATGGCAGAATATTCCTTCAGTCAACAGCCCAAAATTATTTCTCACTGAAGGAAAAATCCAATCAGCTTGAAGTTGATCTCGACTAGTTTAGGGAATGTGTTCTGCTTGCTGCTGAATACAATCTCCTCCATGTTTCAGGCAACAGGCCAGCTTGTCCTTCTAGCCACACCTGTCCCTGTACCCCTGCAGCATCCCTGAAGAGCTTCAGGAAGAATGTAAGAGTGTACATATTGTTACTACCAAAGCAAAGACAACCCAAGAGGCTGTTTGGAATTTTTTTTATACACAGAAACAGAACGAGCTGCTCAAGTGAATTCTTTGGGGAACTACTTTAGCAAGCAGGGACTCCCACCACTAGCTCAGACAACTTTGTTTGCTTTCTGCTGACCTTTTAGTGCAACTGCCCCATTTCTAAAAAATCACATAGAGGTGTTTGCTTTTCCATAAACATCATATTGAATAACCTGCCAACAGGAGACTGAGGCTGCTGCACACCAGGCTGGGGCTTGTTTTATAAAGGCAATCATGACAGCTTCTGAGTAAATCCTAGAACTCCAAGCAGGAACTGTGCAGCTTTACTACTTACAACTTCAGCTGCAGGTAAACACTGCTGAAATAAGCCTCTAACAAGCCTAAGCTCTAAGCTTGATGGAAGGACTTTTACTCTGTGTATCTAGAGGGGGAAAAGCACTATTCTCCCTGTTACTGTTTACCACCACCCTGCAGGCTCCAGCTCCTCTGATTCAGAAGACAGATGTTTTATATTAACACAGAGAGCACTCAACAACAAAGCCTTTCCTTTCCAAAGGGGACACTGATGAACAGACAGCTACAAGAGTCTTCAGAGCCAGTTCAGGGTTTTGTTGGAGAGAGCTCCTCCCGTATGCTCGCACCAGCACATCCCATGCACATCCAGCACTGTCACAGCAACAGCCAAAGTTTGTTGTAAGAGGTACAGGTACACCAGGCTGTGCGTGATCAACACAATCCAGTGGAGTGAAAAGAAAGGAAGAGCCTTACAACACAAGAGATTAACTCCTCCTCACTGCTTGTTTATTCAAACTATACCTAGTTAAACTGGACTTCTCTGGCTACTGACACCTGGAATCGTGGTAACATTGCAAGGCACACTCCACCCCACCAGGATCCATCCCTGCTGCTCACACCACCTGTAGCTGGCTGACACAGTGCCCCAGACAGCACCTTGCACGAACCAAGCAAGACTGAGCAGGTGAAGAACTGCCCTTTCCCAAAAAACACTGCTTGGGTCCCCAGCAAGACAAAGGGTTAATTCAAAGCAAGCCATGCATGCCCTAAAAAGAAAAGCATTTTAATCTGTACTAGGTTTATAAATAGCATCCAATAGCCAGACACCAAGCATTAACCCCCATTCCAATCATGAGATCGGCCTGTTCCCTCCCCACGCGGATGCAGGCAGGGGAGGCAGGGAGGAGGCTGGATCCATTCAACTAGGTCAGCCTTATTCTGAAGGGATTAGGCATGTAATCCAGCCCCTCCCGGCCGGGTGGGGAGGAGGGGCAGAGCCAGCGGGAGCAGGATGTTTGCTCACAGCATGGATTTGCCTCCCTCGCCGCCCGGCCTCAGCAGCAACACAGCCCAGGCTCCGGGACAAGCCCTGCTGAGGAACATCCCACTGCAGAAACATCTACTCTGCCGTGCTCAGCCCACCCCGAGGGGGTTGGTCGGGTGCAGGCCTGCACATGATGTGGTATTTCTGAACGAAAGCCAGTTTTGCTCTGTGCTCACTCCCAGAGGACTCAGCCCCAGGAGATGGGAAGTGCCCGCCTCCATCCCCCCTCCACACACACCCACCAGGTTACATTTGGGGGAACAGTCCCTACAGGTAAAGGAGACAAAACAGCACAGGAGACAGCAGCTTCTGTTTGGGTCTGTGCAGGCAGCTTTCCCAAGCAGAACACTGATCCATGTCATCTCTGTCATCAGCACAACAGCCATTTTCCAAGATAACCTCTCACTCTCTCAGAGACCTCATTTGTCTTCAAGGCAGTTGTACAGTGCTGCCTATCCAGAACATGGTTCTGTTACCAGAACTCTTCCCACCCTCTGGACACGCTCCCATCAGAGCACTGATGTCTCAGCATGCTCACAGCACCAGTCCTTTAAGAAAGGAAAATGACCATTAAAAATCAGTATATGCATTGACAGCTCCTGCTCTCAAGTCCACCAGCTGAACTAGGAATGTGCACTGTGCACGCTTCCCAACACCACCTTCACTCACTGTGGGCACCAGACTTACTCCCTCCCAGCTTTCCCAGTTTCAGTCTATACCCTATGACCCAGAGAAACAGTTATCACAAGCTATTTAGTCATGAAGCCACGGGAACTAAACCAGCACTCAGGGCTGACTCAACTAACTATATATGCACATACCCTCACCCTCTGTGAGCAGCCCTGAGCACAAGTTTCCTGGTGACACTCGGTGGAAATACTATCACTTATGCCACAGAGAAAGTTCATGCTTTTAAGGCTCACGTGAGCCTGCAGGCATCTCATGTGGGACCAGCTCTAGGGGCACCATTTCATTTTCTGGTGAATGATGAAAATGATGCACAACCAGATCTAAGCCAATAATCAGTTTATACCAGCACGGAGACAGCATCCTCTGTCTTGCCATCATTTGCCTGCAACCTGAGAGTCCCAGGATAAACTTAGAACAGCCTCCTGACAGCTCAAGGAAAGTGAACCAATGACAAGCCTCTGGGCCACCTCTCTCTGCCTGGGCACACTTGGCACCCGGCCTTGCTCCTCTTCTTCCTGGGAGCAGCTGCCTCGTGCAGAACAGCTGATGGCAACACTGGCTGGTCAACAGCCAGACTAGATCACTTTCTCCCCAATACCAGGGAGGGCAGGCAGAACAAACCTGCAAATGAGGAGGGTAGTGAGGAACAAAAGACACAAGGAGCGTGAGGAGATGGGGGGAAGGAGAGACAACATGCAGCAAGGTGTTTACAGGCAGAGGAGGAGACAACCAAACCACACCAGAAAACCGTCCAAGCACCTTTAGTGCTCAAACTGGAGCAGACAAAAGGAAGCATGAAGGGTTATAGTAACTTTTCAGTTAAACTCCAGAGAGAAGGAAAAGAAGACATAACCTAATATTTCTCCATGAAAATTCAAACATTCATTCAAGGTATCTGCAGCAAATATTCTAAGGAGAAGCTAGGACAAGGTTGGGTGGCTGTGGCAGGAGTTGCATTAGAAACCTACCATAGTACACATCTCTGAGCACAATTACTGCTGTCTTACCTGATGAACAAACACATCTTCTTTGGTATCATTTCTGTGAAAAGAAAACAAGAAGTCATAAGAGTTTAGGCTAAGAGACTTAAATAGAAATTCCTGGCTTTACAAGTGAAACCCTCCTTCTCTCAGTCTGTAGCACATGCCCTGAATTCCATACATTCTGTCTAAGTCTATGCTACCAAAAGCCTGCTCTGAACTTGTAGGGTCATACGCTTGAGAGCAGAGAGGACTCCCCAGCCTTCAAAAGCATGAGAGGACAGGGGGAGGTTCTCTACAATCTTCTAGCAAACATTCAATGTTTTGTTTTTGCACAGGGCACAGTTAATGACTGGACTGCTTGTTTTTCACTATTCTAATTCCCCAAAAACACTTGCACATGGACTGCAACCTGAGCTGTTACCCCAGAGGTCAAACAAGACTATCAGCAGGACTGGCCACAGCTGTTAACAGAGATCTCCTTTCAGTGAAACTCAAAGCAACCGTGCACAAGAGGTGTTAGGAGAGTCCACGGGAGCAGGACCCAGACACAGATTAGGCCAGACAGTTCAGGCTTCCATGTGCAAAACATGAAGATAAGTCTGAGACCTTGATTCTGTGTTCCCATACAACAAGGAAGAGCCTAAACCCAGCCATCTGTTCGTTCCCTCTCTGCAAACGCAACGGGCAGTTCAAAGAGCTTGGGAAGATAACGCGTAATCCAAAACTTGTTGTGCTGGATTGTAGCAACTGCAGACTTCGCTTTAGGAAGGCAGTTCTTACTCCATAACCAGCTGAAGGCTCTGAAGTCAACTGCTATAAAAGATTTTAAGAGTACTTCCTAACTCAAACTTCTTCTAAGCTTATGTAACACTGGCTAGCAACCTCCAGGGACCGAGATCAACACCGCACCAGAACTGAGACAGGGGGTCTCCTCCCCCTCGCTGCACTTACCAAATCTACCTGATGTGTAACAGCTCAAGGATTTGCAGAATGAAATAACTTGCCAGGTATCTTTTGCAAGATCTCAGCATGCAGGAGTTTCATTCTTCATAAAGCACACAAGACATTTAAGCCCCTCAACCCCACAGATATTCCAGCCTTAAAAGCCAGAGTTTTCTCCAGTAACTTGGAAGCAAGTTCCTGGGCACCTAAGGTTGCAGGGTGATCAGTACAGGTACGTGGATTAATCAATGCCACCCAGAGCTGTGCTTGTGTTCAGAAGAGAAGGGAAAAAAAGAGACAAAGAGAATTTCTGTGAAAGCCAGGCCTGGAATATCTGCAGTGAGGTGCTATCAGGGCATCTCAATGTGTATCCACAGGTATATTGATCAGTTAACACTTAAACTTTACCCAGAAGTATTTCCCTTCATCCTCCTGTTTAGAAAACAGCCAGGCAGTCAGGAAAGATTATGCAGCTCATTAGAGGTGTAGTTCGAGTAAACAGGAGAAACAGGTAACAGAGGAAATCTGCAATGAGCCTGACCCTTTCTGTTTTCTCCCTTTGATTAGGGGGTGGGGCGTTTAAGAAAAAAAAGTTTGTGTGCCTGGCCAAAGCTGACCATCACCTGCCTGAAGCCGGGAGTCAGGTCCCCAGGTCCCTGCTGCAATTACTAATGCATGGCATCTTATCTGCACCACGAGTCTATCACTATTTAAACATACCTGTTGATAAAGCCATATCCATTTCTGACATTGAACCACTTGACTGTGCCAAGAACTTTGGTGGCTGGAAAGAAAAAGTTAAAAGAATGTAATCTAAAGCATAAGAAAGTACAACAATGTTACAAAAATACTTTTATACTTGCATAGGAACTCGCCACCAGACCTATTCTGTTCTCTTAACAAAGTGTACCTTCATCTCCCAGCACAGTTCATACTAATGCAGTAGCAAGATACGGTGCTTTAACAGGCTGTTCTTCAGCCAAGGGTTTAACACACAGCACAAAGCTCTATTTCCATGCATCCCTTCTCTTCTTGTATTTCTTATCCCAGAAAGGGGCAGCAAAGTTAATAGTCCCACTGCCATTCATCAGTTCTCTTTAGCTCAGTAGCCAGACGTGAAACACAGCTGAAGAAAGCTGTTTAAAAGTGCTTTCTTTCACTTGGAGTTACCCTTCCTTCTTCCCTGGAAACCAGAACTGGCCAAAGCAGCAGTATCAAGTACTATGCCTCTCAAGTGGATAGGCAGCACATCCCTGTTCTGGCCCAGCTCTTTCTTGCACTGCCAGCATCACTCTAACCAAATAAGACACCAAAAGACTTTTTAAAATATTCCTGCTTCTAGAGATCAGCTACAAACAGTCCAACTTGATGTTCCCTGACTTCCAGGATCAAGACAAGCTCCCGTCTCAACACTGAAACAGCATCTACTTAGAAGCCATTCTGCAGTGTCTTACAGGATCTGGCAAAACCTGTTCCTCCAACTTATGTGTGGGAGGAACTCAACAGTGATGGAGGCACTTCAACCCCTCCTTCCCTCTCAGCAACTGGGTGGACACCACAAACTTGTACTTTTCAGGCCTCTTCTAAAAGGAGATGTTTGGCCTCTACAATTTAAGAGCTGTTACTTTGCTAACAGCTTGAGCACAAGTATCTAAGCAACCTACTTAGCACTTCTTTGAAAAAGATCCCCTCACCTGGAGATGCTAAAAGCCTTATACCTAGATTTTGGGGGTGGCAGGAACCTAAAAGACAATTAAAGGGAGAATAGTCTAGAGAACCTCCAGTTCAGAAGTCCAAGCCACTCTGCTGGAGGCAAGAACTCGCTGTAAATTGTCACCTTCATCCTCTACGCCTGCATTCTTCCCTAAATGCCCAGGCGAGATGACAGAGCCAGAGAGACCTTCAGTTGCACGACGGCTTGCCATTGTCACACACCCCTCTGAACACAGACCTCAAATGAGGATGTTTGCCACCACCAGCCCACTGCAGTACTGGTGCTTTTATTACTTTCAATAACAGGCCTCTTCTGAAAACGGGGTGAGAAGTGAAGTTTTTGGTCTCCTTTAATATGCTTTTTAGCAGAAAATGTTCTTAATTAGAAGAAGCAAAGCCATGTTAAGACTGAGACATCACCTAGGAAAAAGGGCTCTGCCCAGCACAACATATATTCCCAAGAATTCTTGTTTACAGAGATAAGGAACCCCTAAGTTTCACTGCCTAACACTGACTCAGTAACAACCTTCAGCATCAGTATTTTTAGGGACATCACTACATACAGATGCTTTCTGCTACCACAAGGGCTCTGGCTACAAGAGCTCACTGCACTAACACAAAAGGAGAATGGGGGAAGCACAGGAACAGGTGCCAATGGCAGGTTTTAGCTGCTTTAAGAAACAGTGCTAATACCACTGATTCCCTCAACATCATCCTTTCCCTCCCCTGCAGAACAGCTTTTGAATCTGTTGGCCTATTTCAATCAGATTAGGACCAGGAGGAGAAGCTTAGGAAGCATGACAAAACCCCTCAGAGGAGTCAGGGAGCTGGGGGAACGAGGGGCAGTTACAACTCCCATGTGCTCACCGTTTCAGAGCAACTTTTGCACAAGTTGCCAGAAACCAGGGGTGAGTACTGGGGAAACGCTATTCCCTACACACATCAGTCTTACAGTCTTCCCCAAGTATCACTGCGGCACCTCAGACAACAGCCCGACTCCGAACATCCACGTGGCCACGGCACAGTCACTGGAAAGCCTGAGCTGTCCCAACAGGGAAGTTGGAAGGCAAGGAGGAGAACAAACCCAGAGGAAAACAAGCAAGGAGTTAAACTGATGAGTCAGAGAAGGTGGCTGATGTGATGTGATGACATCCGTCCCCCCGGTGAAAGCCCACATATTGCTACGAGATGCCGTACTCTGATGCTATCAGAGGAAACAATCATCAGCCACTCCCACCCGTGACAAAATAGCCTTTTAACAAGGAAAGCCAAAGCTTCCTGTGACCAGCAGAACAGAGAGAGTTGAGTAACCCTTATCCCTGTTCCTAGAAGTCAGACATTGGGACGCCCTGGGCATTTGCTTCTAAGGAGATCTTTGTAAAAGACTTAAGTGAACATAATTACACGACCGTGAACAGGGACATTTGAGGTGGACTTCAAGGCAAGGTCATTTCAGTTAGCACCATCAATGATCGTTTTCCTTACAATTCCTACTAAAAAGCTTGTTAGCAATAGGGCCATTGTGCAAAACCATCCCCATGGTGGTTTTCGTTTTTCTGCTAGTCCGGGAAAAGCATTTGTGCCTTCACTTCCCCTCCCCCCCCCTCTTCTCCAAGGAATAGCAACCGGTGGAGAAGACAAAAACATTACCAAAAATGAAAGAAGCCATGTTAAGGAAACAAGCAGCCACGGATGTGCTGATTATTGTGTGCTAATTACTGATAAATCAGGTAACGGGAAAATCACACAAACCGTGCCTCCAACCTCTGTTTTGCCAGAATTCCTCCTACCTCCACTCCTTTACCTGGCTCCTCTCTCTGCTGCAGTAAGACCTCGGCCTTTCCCTTCAGAATAGAAGGTGCTGTCATTCTTTAGTGAAGTCTGCGGCTATTAGTCAGCTTCAACTTTGCTTTTACCAGCCCCTTGGAGTCACAGTTATAAAAAGCAGATTCCTATTTCCACAGATTCAAGCCTTGATCTTTTCAACAGGTTGACCTTATTTAATCACAAATTAAAAAAAAAAAAAAACAAAACACAAAAAAACCCCAAAATAACGCACGCTTGAGAGACCGCAACGCGGCATTTTGACAGAACACGCCGAGCTGGAAGGGACCCCCCAGGGAGCATCGAGCCCAACCCTTAGCCCTGCACAGGACCATCCCCAGGAGTCACACCATGTGCCCGAGTGTCATCCCAAGGCTTCTTTAACTCTGTCAGCCTTGGTGCTGTGGCCACTGCCCTGGGGAGCCTGGTTTGTTTGGTTTGGGGTGGTTTTTTTGCCTCTTTACTGAGAATAAAGTAGAAACTAGAAAAAAGAAGAGAAAAAAACCAAACACTACACACACACAAAAAAAAAGCCAAAAAACCCCCAAACCAAACCAAACCAAACAAACAAAAAAAAAAAAATCAAAAAAACACGCGAACTCCCAGAAAAGCCCTAAACAGGCAAAGCCCACTAAACCCAGAAGCACTGTTGCTTACAGACAGAAAAGTTGTGCCGGGACCTCAGAACTACAGAGGCCCCCCCGCGGCAGCCCCTCCGCGGGCGGGCAGCGCCGGCAGGTGCGGGGCAGGGGCTGCCCAGGGCGGTCCCTCCCGCGCTGTCCCGGCCCGGGCGGGGCAGGCACGGCCGCCCCACAGGTGCGCGGCCAGCCCGCACTCACCCAGCACTTTCTTCTCCGCCGCGGCCCTTGTGGCGGCGGCAGCGCCGGGGGCCGCCTCGCCCACAGCCGCGCCCGGGGCGGCGGCGCTGCCGGGGCTCGGGGCACCGCCGTCCGGGCCGGCGGGCGCGGCGGCGGCAGTGGTGGCGGTGCTGGCGGCGGCCGGGGCGGTGTTGGCGGCGGTGTTGGTGGTGTTGGTGTTGGTGGCGGCCGTGCTGGCAGTGCTGGTCTCCGCCGCCTCGCTCATGGTGCCGGCAGGGCAGTGGCGGCGCGTGTGGCTCGGGCCGCGCTCGGTCTTACTGGCCCCAAAATGGCCCCGCCGAAGTTTTAACACAGTCAGCGAGGGCCGGCCCGGCACGCGCGCCGCTCATTAGCATTTAAAGGGGCCGCGCCCGCCTGAGGGGAGCGGGGCCGGGAACGAACCGCACCGCGTGTCCTGGCACGGCACCGCATGTCCCGACACGACACATGTCCCGACGCCACACCGCATGTCCCGACACGACACATGTCCCGACACCTCACCGCGTGTCCCGGACACGACACATGTCCCGACACCTCACCGCGTGTCCCGGACACGACACGGCACGACCTGACACGACACACAGTGGCGCGACATGCCCCGCTCCGCGCTCGTGCAGCCCCACCTTGAGCACTGTGTGCGGGTCTGGTCACCGCAATGTAAGACACGTCACAGAACACGCCGAGCTGGAAGGGACCCACCGGGATCGAGGCCAACCCTCAGCCACCCCCAGAGTCCCCCCCTGTGCCCCAGAGGATCATCCAACCCCTCCTGGAGCTCTGGGAGCCTTGGGGCTGTGCCCACTGCCCTGGGGAGCCTGGGCAGCGCCAACCACCCTCTGGGGGAAGAACCTTTCCCTGAGATCCAACCTGAGCCTGCCCTGACACAGCTCCAGCCATTCCC